>JACEEZ010009138.1:85000-147500 GCA_016584305.1 Chionoecetes opilio
GTAGTGTGTGTGTGTGTGTTGGAGAGAGAATCAGGTGTTTGCCAGTGTTAGGTGACTATTTTAGTGAGGAATTTTTTTAGTGTGTGTATTATCTCCACCCTCCTGCAGGGGTGGGTGGGAGAGAATCAGTCAGGTGTTTGGTGACTAGTGAGGAGAATGACTAGTGTGTTTTCATAGTTGTTTTGTACTGGCGTCATTAAAACATAGACTATAGATGAGTAGTAGAAGCCACGCACCTGTAATGTCCAGGCGCTTCCTCATGATGGTGGCGTCCAACTTGCGCTCAAAGGCTAGCAGATCCATGTACGCCTGGCTCTCCGGCACCAAGTCCCGCACCTATAGACACAGGGAGGTACTATACACACACATAGACCTCACTTATAACACAGGTAGGTATAAACAGGTAACATAGACACACACAGGGAGGTACTATACACACACATAGACCTCACTTATAGACACAGGTAGGTATAAACAGGTAACATAACACACACAGGGAGGTACTATACACACACATAGACCTCACTTATACACACAGGTAGGTATAAACAGGTAACATAGACAAAGACACAGGGAGGTACTATATACACACACATAGACCTCACTTATAGACACAGGTAGGTATAAACAGGTAACGTAGACACAAACACAGGGAGGTATCATTCACCACTAAGACCTACTTATACACACAGGTAGGAAAAAGGTAAATTGCACAAAAGGCAAGAGAAGGTCTTATTACACAGATACAGTAGACCTCACATCACAGCTACATGTTTACGGTGCGTGTGTACTGCCTGGAGGTGACTCTACTAAGAGGTGTTTAGGAGGATTTTGACTGTAATGGAGGATATGGCCTGTTGATAATCGCTGACTAGAGTGTGAATGTGCCTTAGTTGACGCTGATGAGGTGTGAGTTATGATGTGTCTACGAGTGACTGCATACGGGAGGGAGTTTGTACGTGCTGGTGTGTACTGCTGACTGTTAGTTTGTGACTGCTGACTGGAGGTGTGACTGCTGACTGGAGGGAGTGTGTGTCTATCTGCCTGACTGTTAGTTTGTGACTTCTGACTGGAGGGAGTTTGTGACTGCTGACTGGAAGGAGTTTGTGACTGCTGACTGGATGGTTTGTGACCGTTGACTGGGAGTTTGTGACTGTTGACTGGAGGTGTGTGACTGCTGACTAGAGGTGTGACTGCTGACTGGAGGGTGTGTGACTGCTGACTGGAGGTGTGACTGCTGACTGGAGGGAGTTTGTGACTGCTGACTGGAGGGAGTGTGTGACTGCTGACTGGAGGGAGTTTGTGACTGCTGACTGGAGGGAGTGTGTGACTGACTGACTGACTGAATGCAGGTTATGATGACAAGCCACTCTACAGGACAGCCTAGCGACCCCCTCACCCCTACCTTACCTTCTGGCTACTCCGTTGTTGTATGATGTAGAGATGTTTTAATGTGATGTAAATGTTTGTAAAGACGTTTTTGAGATGTAAACAAACTTCACTAATAAAAAACCTTACCTTCTGTGGCAGTATCTTTCAGCCAGCTTCTTCTTCTTCTTGGAGCTGACATGGCCGTAGTCTGCCGGCAGCCCTGGGCCTCCGGGGTGAGGACCGCCCGCCCCACCGCCACCCCGGGACACACTGCAACAACAAGGCTCGGGGTAGTAATAATAATAATTTTTTTATCGCCCGGAGGCATACTGACAAAACAAGCAACAATAACAAGACAAGGAGTTTACTTAAGTACTAGAGCAAAACATAAAATACATCATATAGTAAAACCTCTCGTATTCGGACCTTCTCCTATTTTTTTTTTTTTTTTTTTTTTTTTAAGGGGTCGAAATTTCCTAGCTATATATATATACACCTAGAATTTTTTTTTTTTTTTTTTTTTTTAAGGGGTCGAAATTTCCTAGCTATATATATATACACCTAGAATTATTTTTTTTTTTTTTTTTCTTTTTGAGGGGTCGAAATTTCCTAGCTATATATATATACACCTAGTTTTTTTTTTTTTTTTTTATAGGTCGAAATTTCCTAGTATATATAGTACACTAGATTTTATTTTTTTATTTTTTTTTTTTTTTTTTTCTAGCTATATATAATCCCCCATTATTGGATCTTGCTTGTTCTGATATTTATTGTTTTACTATATTTACGGCCGTGAATTTGCATAGCAATTACATAGAAATTTGGATTTATTACTTTTTTTTATTTTTTTCTTTTTTTTAAGTTCAAATTTCAGTCATTATGACCTTATTTATTATTACTATTATTAATATTATATATTTATTCATTTTTAATCATTTTATTAATCCCCCTTATGACCACGTCCTTGGCAATTTGGTCCATAGAGAGCTTTTAGTGATATAGGCATATTTATACATGTATGATAGATCATTGTCCATAGAAATTGGGCTCCCTATTATTCAGGACTTCGGTAATTTATCTCGCCTCTCTTTCTATACTCAATGGTTCGTCATTGATATTATAATTTAGACTTAATTATTATCATACTGTTCTTCCTAACCTTACCACGTATTCTTTTTCCATGATCTTTAGGAACATTTTATAGCTATACGTATTTTACTACTCATGGGCCAAAGGTCTGGAATTTTTATACCAGCAGGGGTTTCATATCTTACTCTAACATCATTGTACCAATCAGGTCTGGGCTCACCCTCACTCCAAGATCTTTTTCACCTTCTGATCTTTCCAGCGATACATTGCTTATGGTGTATCTATTACCAGGGTTTTTTCTACCAACATTCATAACGCTGCACTTATCAATATTAAATTCCATCTGCCATCTGACTGCCCACTCGTTAAGTTTATCTAAGTCTCCCTGCAATATGTTTACGTCAGACTGTGATCCAATAATCCTACCTCTTGGATGAGCCCGAGGAGGCCGGCCGCTTGGAACCCGGGGTGGGGAGGGAGGGGGGGCGCACCATGGCGCTGAAGGGCGGGCCAGGAACCCCCGCCGGGCGCTGCATGGCGGCCGCGGGACTGCCTGCGGGGACCCCAAGACCCACTGGGGGGTAGGGGGCACGCTGCACGTTCATCTGCTGGGGGGCAAAACAGTTAGTCCAGACACACACATTAAGAACGTAAGAAAATAAGGAAGCTACAAGAGGCCGTGAGACCTACACGTGGTAGTTCCTGTCACCTAACACTACCTACATCCACCTTTCATCCCCATCCATGAACCTATCCAGCTCCCCAATGACTCAGCACTAACTACCTGTCTACTGAGACCATTCCAATCATTCACCACCCTATTTGTGAACCAGTTTTTCCCTATTTCCTTTCTAAATCTACGCTTTTCCGGCTTGAATCCGTTACTTCTTGTTCTACCCTGGTTAATAGCCGTAAGAACTTTTCCTACCTCTCCTTTATTAAATCCCTTTATCCACTTAAAAACTTCTATCAGATCGCCCCTTACTCTGCGTCTCTCGAGTGAGTGTAACTTTAATAACTTCAATCTGTTCTCATAACTAAAGTTACGCATCCCTTGTATCATTTTGGTCAGCCTTCTCTGCACTGATTCTAACAAGGCTATATCCATCCTGTAATATGGAGACCAAAACTGAACTGCATAGTCTAGGTGAGGCCTGACTAGAGCCAGATAAAGCTTTAGAATAACTTCCGCACTTCTACTTTTAACACTTCTGGTAATGAATCCTAATACTCTATTAGCTCTATTTCTGGCCTCAATACATTGTTTCCTAGGTCGGAGGTCTGGGCTCACCCTCACTCCAAGATCTTTTTCACCTTCTGATCTTTTCAGCGATACATTGCTTATGGTGTATCTATTACCAGGGTTTTTTCTACCAACATTCATAACGCTACATTTATCAATATTAAATTCCATCTGCCATCTGACTGCCCACTCGTTAAGTTTATCTAAGTCTCCCTGCAATATGTTTACGTCAGACTGTGATCCAATAATCCTATCTACCTTAGTATCATCAGCAAACTTGCTGATATCACTGCTAATCCCACTATCCAAGTCGTTGATGTAAATCAAAAATAGTAATGGACCCAAAACAGACCCTTGTGGAACTCCACTTGTCACCAGTCCCCATTCAGATTTAGAACCATTAATTGTAACCCTTTGTTGCCTATCACTTAGCCAAGCTCTGATCCAACGAAGAACCTTCCCATCTATACCATGAGCCTTAACCTTATTTAAGAGTCGCTCGTGTGGTACTTTGTCGAATGCCTTACTAAAGCCCAGGTATATTATATCATAATCCTTATCATTATCTGGCGTCTCAGAAACTTTCCTATAAAAACTCAATAAATTGGTGAGACATGACCTACCCTTGGTGACTCCATGTTGTGAGTCATTGATCAAACTATGTTTTTCTAAGTGCTCTCTAATGGTTTTTTGCAATAATAGATTCCAATAATTTACCCACCACATTCATCTGCTGGGGGACAAAACCGTTAGTTCTGACACGCACATTCATCTGCTGGGGGACAAAACCGTTAGTTCTGACACGTACATTCATCTGCTGGGGGACAAAACCGTTAGTTCTGACACACACATTCATCTGCTGGGGGACAAAACCGTTAGTTCTGACACACACATTCATCTGCTGGGGGACAAAACCGTTAGTTCAGACACACACATTCATCTGCTGGGGGACAAAACCGTTAGTTCAGACACACACATTCATCTGCTGGGGGACAAAACCGTTAGTTCTGACACACACATTCATCTGCTGGGGGACAAAACCGTTAGTTCAGACACACACATTCATCTGCTGGGGGACAAAACCGTTAGTTCTGACACGTACATTCATCTGCTGGGGGACAAAACCGTTAGTTCTGACACACACATTCATCTGCTGGGGGACAAAACCGTTAGTTCTGACACACACATTCATCTGCTGGGGGACAAAACCGTTAGTTCTGACACACACATTCATCTGCTGGGGGACAAAACCGTTAGTTCTGACACGTACATTCATCTGCTGGGGACAAAACCGTTAGTTCTGACACACACATTCATCTGCTGGGGGACAAAACCGTTAGTTCTGACACGTACATTCATCTGCTGGGGGACAAAACCGTTAGTTCTGACACACACATTCATCTGCTGGGGGACAAAACCGTTAGTTCTGACACGTACATTCATCTGCTGGGGGACAAAACCGTTAGTTCTGACACGTACATTCATCTGCTGGGGGACAAAACCGTTAGTTCTGACACGTACATTCATCTGCTGGGGGACAAAACCGTTAGTTCTGACACACACATTCATCTGCTGGGGGACAAAACCGTTAGTTCTGACACACACATTCATCTGCTGGGGGACAAAACCGTTAGTTCTGACACACACATTCATCTGCTGGGGGACAAAACCGTTAGTTCTGACACACACATTCATCTGCTGGGGGACAAAACCGTTAGTTCTGACACACACATTCATCTGCTGGGGGACAAAACCGTTAGTTCTGACACACATTCATCTGCTGGGGGACAAAACCGTTAGTTCTGACACGTACATTCATCTGCTGGGGGACAAAACCGTTAGTTCTGACACACACATTCATCTGCTGGGGGACAAAACCGTTAGTTCTGACACACACATTCATCTGCTGGGGGACAAAACCGTTAGTTCTGACACACACATTCATCTGCTGGGGGACAAAACCGTTAGTTCTGACACGTACATTCATCTGCTGGGGGACAAAACCGTTAGTTCAGACACACACATTCATCTGCTGGGGGACAAAACCGTTAGTTCAGACACACACATTCATCTGCTGGGGGACAAAACCGTTAGTTCAGACACGCACATTCATCTGCTGGGGGACAAAACCGTTAGTTCTGACACGTACATTCATCTGCTGGGGGACAAAAACCGTTAGTTCAGACACACACATTCATCTGCTGGGGGACAAAACCGTTAGTTCAGACACACACATTCATCTGCTGGGGGACAAAACCGTTAGTTCAGACACACACATTCATCTGCTGGGGGACAAAACCGTTAGTTCAGACACACACATTCATCTGCTGGGGGACAAAACCGTTAGTTGGGACACGTACATTCATCTGCTGGGGGACAAAACCGTTAGTTCTGACACGTACATTCATCTGCTGGGGGACAAAACCGTTAGTTCTGACACACACATTCATCTGCTGGGGGACAAAACCGTTAGTTCTGACACGTACATTCATCTGCTGGGGGACAAAACCGTTAGTTCAGACACGTACATTCATCTGCTGGGGGACAAAACCGTTAGTTGGGACACGTACATTCATCTGCTGGGGGACAAAACCGTTAGTTCTGACACGTACATTCATCTGCTGGGGGACAAAACCGTTAGTTCTGACACACACATTCATCTGCTGGGGGACAAAACCGTTAGTTCTGACACACACATTCATCTGCTGGGGGACAAAACCGTTAGTTCTGACACACACATTCATCTGCTGGGGGACAAAACCGTTAGTTCTGACACGTACATTCATCTGCTGGGGGACAAAAACCGTTAGTTCTGACACACATTCATCTGCTGGGGGACAAAACCGTTAGTTCTGACACACACATTCATCTGCTGGGGGACAAAACCGTTAGTTCTGACACACACATTCATCTGCTGGGGGACAAAACCGTTAGTTCTGACACGTACATTCATCTGCTGGGGGACAAAACCGTTAGTTCTGACACACACATTCATCTGCTGGGGGACAAAACCGTTAGTTCAGACACACACATTCATCTGCTGGGGGACAAAACCGTTAGTTCAGACACGCACATTCATCTGCTGGGGGACAAAACCGTTAGTTCTGACACGTACATTCATCTGCTGGGGGACAAAACCGTTAGTTCAGACACACACATTCATCTGCTGGGGGACAAAACCGTTAGTTCAGACACACACATTCATCTGCTGGGGGACAAAACCGTTAGTTCAGACACACACATTCATCTGCTGGGGGACAAAACCGTTAGTTCAGACACACACATTCATCTGCTGGGGGACAAAACCGTTAGTTCTGACACACACATTCATCTGCTGGGGGACAAAACCGTTAGTTCTGACACACACATTCATCTGCTGGGGGACAAAACCGTTAGTTCTGACACACACATTCATCTGCTGGGGGACAAAACCGTTAGTTCTGACACACACATTCATCTGCTGGGGGACAAAACCGTTAGTTCTGACACACACATTCATCTGCTGGGGGACAAAACCGTTAGTTCTGACACACACATTCATCTGCTGGGGGACAAAACCGTTAGTTCTGACACACACATTCATCTGCTGGGGGACAAAACCGTTAGTTCTGACACACACATTCATCTGCTGGGGGACAAAACCGTTAGTTCAGACACACACATTCATCTGCTGGGGGACAAAACCGTTAGTTCTGACACACACATTCATCTGCTGGGGGACAAAACCGTTAGTTCAGACACACACATTCATCTGCTGGGGGACAAAACCGTTAGTTCAGACACACACATTCATCTGCTGGGGGACAAAACCGTTAGTTCTGACACACACATTCATCTGCTGGGGGACAAAAACCGTTAGTTCTGACACGTACATTCATCTGCTGGGGGACAAAACCGTTAGTTCTGACACACACATTCATCTGCTGGGGGACAAAACCGATAGTTCTGACACACACATTCATCTGCTGGGGGGCAAAACCGTTAGTTCTGACACGTACATTCATCTGCTGGGGGACAAAACCGTTAGTTCAGACACACACATTCATCTGCTGGGGGACAAAACCGTTAGTTCTGACACGTACATTCATCTGCTGGGGGACAAAACCGTTAGTTCTGACACGTACATTCATCTGCTGGGGGACAAAACCGTTAGTTCAGACACACACATTCATCTGCTGGGGGACAAAACCGTTAGTTCTGACACACACATTCATCTGCTGGGGGACAAAACCGTTAGTTCTGACACACACATTCATCTGCTGGGGGACAAAACCGTTAGTTCTGACACACACATTCATCTGCTGGGGGACAAAACCGTTAGTTCTGACACGTACATTCATCTGCTGGGGACAAAACCGTTAGTTCTGACACGTACATTCATCTGCTGGGGGACAAAACCGTTAGTTCTGACACACACATTCATCTGCTGGGGACAAAACCGTTAGTTCTGACACACACATTCATCTGCTGGGGGACAAAACCGTTAGTTCTGACACGTACATTCATCTGCTGGGGGACAAAACCGTTAGTTCTGACACGTACATTCATCTGCTGGGGGACAAAACCGTTAGTTCTGACACACACATTCATCTGCTGGGGGACAAAACCGTTAGTTCTGACACGTACATTCATCTGCTGGGGGACAAAACCGTTAGTTCTGACACACACATTCATCTGCTGGGGGGCAAAACCGTTAGTTCTGACACGTACATTCATCTGCTGGGGGACAAAACCGTTAGTTGGGACACGTACATTCATCTGCTGGGGGACAAAACCGTTAGTTCTGACACACACATTCATCTGCTGGGGGACAAAACCGTTAGTTCAGACACGTACATTCATCTGCTGGGGACAAAACCGTTAGTTCTGACACACACATTCATCTGCTGGGGGACAAAACCGTTAGTTCTGACACACACATTCATCTGCTGGGGGACAAAACCGTTAGTTGGGACACGTACATTCATCTGCTGGGGGACAAAACCGTTAGTTCTGACACGTACATTCATCTGCTGGGGGACAAAACCGTTAGTTCTGACACGTACATTCATCTGCTGGGGGACAAAACCGTTAGTTCTGACACACACATTCATCTGCTGGGGACAAAACCGTTAGTTTCTGACACACACATTCATCTGCTGGGGGACAAAACCGTTAGTTCTGACACGTACATTCATCTGCTAGGGGACAAAACCGTTAGTTCTGACACACACATTCATCTGCTGGGGGACAAAACCGTTAGTTGGGACACGTACATTCATCTGCTGGGGGACAAAACCGTTAGTTCTGACACACACATTCATCTGCTGGGGGACAAAACCGTTAGTTCTGACACGTACATTCATCTGCTGGGGGACAAAACCGTTAGTTCTGACACACACATTCATCTGCTGGGGGACAAAACCGTTAGTTCTGACACACACATTCATCTGCTGGGGGACAAAACCGTTAGTTCTGACACACACATTCATCTGCTGGGGGACAAAACCGTTAGTTCTGACACGTACATTCATCTGCTGGGGGACAAAACCGTTAGTTCTGACACACACATTCATCTGCTGGGGGACAAAACCGTTAGTTCTGACACACACATTCATCTGCTGGGGGACAAAACCGTTAGTTCTGACACGTACATTCATCTGCTGGGGGACAAAACCGTTAGTTCTGACACACACATTCATCTGCTGGGGGACAAAACCGTTAGTTCTGACACACACATTCATCTGCTGGGGGACAAAACCGTTAGTTGGGACACGTACATTCATCTGCTGGGGGACAAAACCGTTAGTTCTGACACACACATTCATCTGCTGGGGGACAAAACCGTTAGTTCTGACACGTACATTCATCTGCTGGGGGACAAAACCGTTAGTTCAGACACACACATTCATCTGCTGGGGGACAAAACCGTTAGTTCTGACACGTACATTCATCTGCTGGGGGACAAAACCGTTAGTTCTGACACGTACATTCATCTGCTGGGGGACAAAACCGTTAGTTCTGACACACACATTCATCTGCTGGGGGACAAAAACCGTTAGTTCTGACACACACATTCATCTGCTGGGGGACAAAACCGTTAGTTCTGACACGTACATTCATCTGCTAGGGGACAAAACCGTTAGTTCTGACACACACATTCATCTGCTGGGGGACAAAACCGTTAGTTGGGACACGTACATTCATCTGCTGGGGGACAAAAACCGTTAGTTCTGACACGTACATTCATCTGCTGGGGGACAAAACCGTTAGTTCTGACACACACATTCATCTGCTGGGGGACAAAACCGTTAGTTCTGACACACACATTCATCTGCTGGGGGACAAAACCGTTAGTTCTGACACAACACATCTCTGCTGGGGGACAAAACCGTTAGTTCTGACACGTACATTCATCTGCTGGGGGACAAAACCGTTAGTTCTGACACACACATTCATCTGCTGGGGGACAAAACCGTTAGTTCTGACACACACATTCATCTGCTGGGGGACAAAACCGTTAGTTCTGACACGTACATTCATCTGCTGGGGGACAAAACCGTTAGTTCTGACACACACATTCATCTGCTGGGGGACAAAACCGTTAGTTCTGACACACACATTCATCTGCTGGGGGACAAAACCGTTAGTTGGGACACGTACATTCATCTGCTGGGGGACAAAACCGTTAGTTCGGACACACACATTCATCTGCTGGGGGACAAAACCGTTAGTTCTGACACGTACATTCATCTGCTGGGGGACAAAACCGTTAGTTCTGACACGTACATTCATCTGCTGGGGGACAAAACCGTTAGTTCTGACACACACATTCATCTGCTGGGGGACAAAACCGTTAGTTCTGACACACACATTCATCTGCTGGGGGACAAAACCGTTAGTTCGGACACGTACATTCATCTGCTGGGGGACAAAACCGTTAGTTCGGACACACACATTCATCTGCTGGGGGACAAAACCGTTAGTTCTGACACACACATTCATCTGCTGGGGGACAAAACCGTTAGTTCTGACACGTACATTCATCTGCAGGGGGACAAAACCGTTAGTTCTGACACACACATTCATCTGCTGGGGGACAAAACCGTTAGTTCTGACACACACATTCATCTGCTGGGGGACAAAACCTTTAGTTCTGACACACACATTCATCTGCTGGGGGACAAAACCGTTAGTTCTGACACACACATTCATCTGCTGGGGGACAAAACCGTTAGTTCTGACACACACATTCATCTGCTGGGGGACAAAACCGTTAGTTCTGACACACACATTCATCTGCTGGGGGACAAAACCGTTAGTTCTGACACACACACTCATCTGCTGGGGGGCAAAACCGTTAGTTCTGACACACACATTCATCTGCTGGGGGGCAAAACCGTTAGTTCTGACACACACATTCATCTGCTGGGGGACAAAACCGTTAGTTCAGACACGTACGCTCTCAACATCCGATAAAATAAATATGAATGAATAGAGTATTGGGTGTGAACTGATAACGATATCAAATTATCAAAGAGCATTTTAGCCCCAACAGAAAAACAAAGGAATTAAGGAATAGCTTAAAAATTGTGGGGATAATATGCGTAAATCACTAAATGAATGTAACTTTAAAATAGTTACCAGTTGTAGTTTGAAGTAGGAATAAAAAATATAAAAAAGTATATTTTTACGTCACCCTTTAACCCCTCGAGACCCAGAACGTAATTTCCATTGTAATTTGGGTACCATTAGACTATTTTTTGTGCATACAGTATAAGCAATATTTTAAAGCTATGACCTGTTTAGTATCCTTATCCACTAACTAAATTGGTATATTCAGTGACTTTTCGTAATTTTATGGCTCGATAAGACGTTTTTATATAGCAAAGGAAAAATCTGGGCGTGAAGGGGTTAAGCGCTCCATCAGCCACTTTCCTTCACTAAACACTTGAAATTCACGTCACATAGAGACACACAAATACAAAGAGTGTGTTAATAACCTCGGACACACAACCTCTCACCTCAAATAGAAGGAAGAATAAGGCCGATATAAAATGTTGGAAAAGTCCTAGAACAAACCCAAAATTATCGAAATCAACTCATTAAGCCCATAACGAACCCCTTAAGACCCAGAACGTAATTTCCATTGTAATTTGGGTACCATTAGACACATTTTAGTGAGTATAAGCAATATTCTACAGCTATGACCTGTTTAGTATCCTTATCCACTTACTAATTTGGTATATTAAGTGTCTTTTCTTAATTTTATGGCTTGATAACATACATTTTTTTATAGCAAAGGAAAGATCTGGGCGTGAAGGGGTTAATACCAGAAACGATACAATTTTTTTTAAATATATTGAAGTACACAAAAATTCTTCGTAACTTGATGTAGGAAATAATTATCGATAAGTAAAGGATAAATAGATGACTTAGGACTATTTTATTTAGCTAAGGCTCTTCTGGGTTCCATAACGTTAACCCCTTGAGACCCAGAACGTAATTTCCATTGTATTTTGGCTACCATTAGACGATTTTTAATGACTATAAGAAATATTTTATAGCTATGACCTGTTTAGTATCCTTGTCCACTAATTAATTTGGTATATTCAGTTACTTTTTGTTATTTCATGGCTAACAACAGACGATTTTATATAGCAAAGGAAAGATCTGGGCGTAAAGGGGATAAAAGGTCAAAGTGTGTGTTGGGCGGGGCATGGGTGTGGGTGTAGGCGTCCAGAATGTTGGCTGTTCAGATATGGCAACCCTACCGTAGATAACCCCTTAGTCGCCACCTGCCCTAATGTCGCCAGGCGCCATATATTACGAATTAAAGCATCACTACTGATTTGTATGTGCCACTGAAGATGGTACACAGTAGTTTATATCATGACTGTATAATCTACCCTGTTTCAGCGTTGTTTTATGCTTTATACCTCAATTTACGCCTCTCCGTGCAATATTCAAGGCTATGTAAGGGGTAAGAAAGGTCTGGGGCTGCATTGCATGATATTACCCATTGACAAAGACAATATATGCACGATAAATAGGTAAAAACTGGGTATTTCTGGCTTCACATATCTTATTTATTTTATTTTATTCTGCTTTTTACCTCAATTTACGGGTTCCCTTGCAATATTCAAGGCTATGTAAGGGGTAAGTAAGGGTGTGGGGCTGTATTGCATGATATAACACCCAAGCAGAGGCAATATATGCACGCTAAATGGGTAAAAATGGGGAATTTCTGGGTTCAAAACTTTCCACTTTTATAAAAACATGCCTTTTATTTATATTCCAATAGATTTTGCTGTGTTTGTGTCCTCACTAATAACTTCTTGGTCTAAATCACCGTTTTTCATAAGGGGGCGAGGCGTAGTGCATAAAACAAGGGGGGGAAGGGGGGCTAAGAGAGTATGGAAGTATTATTAATATTGTACCATATAAACTGTGGTAGAATGGTCACGTCTAAGCCAATGGAAATTTATTTATAATTTATTTATTACCTAAGCAAGCCAGCAACACACACACCCAGGCAGGAGGTGTCTCCCTACCCCCCTGTCAACACACTATTTCTAGCTGTACTACTGTGTTGCCGCTGATGACTCACCGGGTAACTTTGCTGCGGGTACCTCATGGGCGTGCCCTGTGCCCCCTGAGGTGCCCCGTACCTCTGGGGGGCCACAGGCGGGGCTGCTGCAGGAGGCGGGGTGCCGGGGTATGGAGGACGCGCCGCCATCTTGACTCACTGTCGGCCAAAACAAAACACAACAACACGGTGGCGGAATTTCTGAAGCAAATATTCTGTAGAACAAAATATAAAGTAGAGATTGATTTAATGCCCCAAAAAAAGGTGAATGTGCCAGAATAAAATAGATAGGTATACAGCTTTTGATTTAATGGCGTATTTTCACAGTTATGACCTCAAATTAAGAGTCTGCTTTCACATGTTGGAGAGAAAAACCGCGAACAAAACATAAAGTAGATCAATAGTCAGAATAAATAATAGATAATAATAGAATAAAGTAGATAAGATACAACGTTTTTATTTCATGGCGTATTTTCACAGTTACAACCTCAAATTAAGAGTCTGCTTTCACAGATTTAAGTCAGATTTTGAGAGAAAAAAACAGATTCGATACAAATATTCTGTAGAAAAAAGTATAAAATCTGATCCTAGATAAGAACATAAGAACAAGAACTACTTCCTACTACTTCCAAGCTTCAGAACTACTGTTTAAGTGCAGGACGAACAACCTACCGTAGATAACACTATAGTCGCCAGTCACTTGCCACTGCACTAATGTCGCCAGGCACAATATATTACGAATTTTAGCATCACTACAGACTTCTATGTGTCACTGAAGAGGCATGCACAGTAATTTATTTTATGTACATCACACTACCTACCTACCTACATCCATCTTTCATCCCCATCCATGAATCTATCCAGCCTATTCTGAAGGAAATATTCAGTATAAAATTTGATTCCTAGACAAGAACCTAGAACATAAGGAAGCTACAAGAGGCCGTGAGACCTACCTACACGAGCTAGTTCCTGTTACTTAATCTAAACTAAGATATTCTTCTCCTTCAGTCCAAAAAATATATAATAATATATTAAATTCATTACTTTTCAAACCTTTCACTACTTCTTGCTTGACATGTTCACTTTGCTTTTTCTTTGTTGTCTACCGTATATCTTCTTTAAAATCTACTTTGACTGTCTCTACATTTGCCACTTGTTTGCGCAGTCTTTCTCCATACTTACCACTTGTTTGCGCAGTCTTCTCCATACTTACATTTTGCTTCAAGTTCATTATTCACGTCTTTCAATTTCTCCATCACTTCTATTTTTTTCCTTTTCCTCTTTTGAGTTCATTGAGTAACCTTCCACTTGGTCACAGCTTCTCTTCTCAGTGTGATCTAACCTTAAATTGGTGGCATTAGCCTTAATTGGTCAAGCTGCTCTTACTACCATACCTACCGTACTAGCTATACAGATGGATTGATTTAATGCCAAAAAGGTGAATGTGCCAGCCATCAGAGGTCATATGGCACTATGGCAAAGCATATAAAGGGTCAGGGTTATAGAAAAATAGTGAAACGGTGAGGGTAGGTATACAGAGTGAGGCACAGTACCTTTACAAAGAATATATGGCCCCATGATTTATAGACTGATTGAATATATGACTGATTTATAGACTGAGAACAATTTCTGGCATCATGTTGGGTCAAGTGGGAAATAATAATAAGCTCTCTTGTATCTAGACAGGTAGTTATATAGTGCAGTCATTAGAGCTTAAAGGGAGGCTAGATAAACTCATGGATGGGGATGAAAGGTGGATGTAGTAGGATGTAGGTAGTGTTAAAGCGAGAAAGAGAAGTAAAAACAGTAAAGGACGTTTTGATGAAGCTTTGTGATGAGGAAGAAGAGGCCAGATTTGTAGATGGTGGAAGAAGTAGCAGGATTGGGACCTTATGCAAAGGCAAAGAACGACAAATTGATTGATTTTAATGCAAAAAAAGGTGAATGTGCCAGCCATCAGAGGTCATATGGCACTATGGCAAAGCATATAAAGGGTCAGGGTTCAAGAATAATAGTGAAACGGTGAGGGAAGGGGAAAGAACGGAATGTCACAGCAGGATGGTTAGATCAGATGTAGGATGTGGATTTGTTGGAGGAAGGTTAAATTGTCCAGGGAGAAGGGGGTTAAAACTGATAAAACTAAGACTAAAATCGCAGACGGCAACAGAAGAAATACTTGAGAGACTTCACGTGAGATCAACGACAAGAGTTCGGGAGTTTATACAAGAGCATGAATGATGAATTAAGGAATGTTGAAATGAATCCAGTAATCAAAATCAAAATTCATGAACCGCAAGGAATGCAAAAGTCAGAAGGTGTAGATATATAATAAATAGAGAAGGAAGTTTTGAATTGTTGAAGGCATTGGAGTGAGCAAGCACTAGACAAGGATTGATTTAATGCCAAAAAAGTGCATTGCCACCATCAGGTCAATGGCACTATGGCAACATATAAGCGGTCACGTTAAGAATAATGTGAACGGGAGGAATGGGAGCACGGATGTTACGCAGATGGTTAGATCAATGTAGGATGGGGGTTGAGAAGCAGGTATAAATGTCAGGGAAGGAGGGGGATCCGGAGAATTCCAAGACAGGTGTCGGGAAGGAGGACAGTGAGGAAGGAAAGGACGTGCAGAGTAAGACAGTGTTGGGTTATGTTTTTAAAATGTGCAAAAGCAGTGGATTGACCAGATATGCTAAAATGTCTTAACAAGGGAAAATGCAAAGGAGTGGAAGGAGCAGATATAGTGCCATAAAAAGAGATCGATTCACTATCTAGACACTTGCAAGTACAACTACAAGGTTATTGACTATACAAAGCGCCACCACGTCAGCACGAACTAGGCGGACTCGAACCGCTGACCGAATGCACAGGGACGCTGCACATTGCGAGCTCACTTCTCTACCAACCTTGCCACCCTGACGGGCTGCCATATAAAAATGGGAAGGAGGATGAACCACTAAATTATAGACCAGTGTCATTGACTAGCACAGTATGCAAGAAAATAATAAAGAAACTATGGACGGATTGATTGATTTAATGCCAAAAAATGTGACTTGCCAGACAATGGACGGAATACTTAGACAATGAAGGTATAACAACAGACCGGCAGTAGGGGATTAGGAAAAAGATCATGCGTGACCAACTTAATAAACTGTAGGAGTATAATCGATATACAGCTAAGTATTAATTATCCGACCTTGGGGGGACCGAAGGTAGGTCGGATAATTGGAATAGTCGGATGTTCGGATCGGATATCACAGTAACCATAAACGTAAGGACAAAATGGTATAGAACATAAAAGATGCAGCTCTTGAAGGCCGATCCAGTGGTAGACGCGAAAGTAAAATTCATGCATAAATAAAGCCACAAATCAATGTTGTCTAAAACCTAAAAAAAACTAAGTAAAATAAATGGCCAAAACAAGACACAATGTGGTGGTGAAAAAAGTCGGTTGTTTGGACAAGTCGGATGTTGGGAATTTGGCTGTAACACAAGGAGATGGATGGGCAGACAGAAGGAAGGGAATAGTAGAGACTGTTGAATTAGCGATAATGTATATGTAGCCAGGGCATTTTTTAACATGCTAACTGGGCGACCAAAATGTCTCCCAGTGATGGAAAACAGTCGCCCAGTAAGAACAATTTTAAGCTACTGGGCGACAAGATATTTATTCATAAAATCCTTCCTGGATACAATGGTTCATCTTATCCGAGTGTGTTAGATCCAGAAGTGCACTCTTATTACTGCATATGATCTTTATTTATACACAACATACAAAAGGGTGAAGTTGATGTATCAAAAAAGCCATTTTAACAGGTAGGCCTTTAAATTACCTTTCTGGCTATCCAAGAATGTACCGAGATTCTTAAAATGCCTGCTAGTCTGTACTGATGCGACTGAGGTATGCTAAGGCAACAACACCATGATGACGTCGCCTGGTCAGTATGGAGGTAGTTGGCTGTAATAAAATGGGCACGTGCTATGGGGGATGATGGGGTACTGTGACTGATGGGTGGCGCATGGGTTGTATTGTCGTCGCTTAAGTGCAAGACTACAACACCAAGTGATTAGTTGGTCGATAGGTGTTATGTTTAGCAAGAGTGGTGTGATGGGTGGCAGGAGTTCAATGGGCAAGGGTGGGATGTGGGTGGACAGCTGGACTGGGGAGTGTGGAAAGTGCGCGGGATGGTAGAGGGGGGTGGATGTAAGGGTGGGTAAAGTGGGGTGGGGTGGGGGGTGGGGGGGTGCAGGGTGGTGGTAGTGTCGCAGTGCTGGGACCACCACAATATACCCACATGAAAAGATTAACAAAAGTAAAGTAAATAATTTGGCATCTGTACAATTATTATTATTATTTAATGCCAAAAAAGGTGAATGTGCCGTGCCAGACATCAGAGGTCATATGGCACTATGGCAAAGCATATAAAGGGTCAGGGTTAGAAAATAGTGAAACGGTGAGGGAAGGGGAAAGAACGGATGTACAGCAGGATGGTTAGATCAGATGTAGGATGTGGATTTGTTGGAGGAAGGAGGTTAAATTGTCCAGGGAGAAGGAGGGGGATTCCGGGAGAATGTCCGCAAGACAGGGAGGTCGGGAAAGGGAGGACTAGTGAGGGAAGGAACTGGAACGGGCAGGAGTAAGATTGGGGCAGGATAGTAGGACACACGTTGGACAGTGAGAGGAGCTTGATAGGGTATGCATCTGTACATATGATTGTGGGGAAACTGTACCATTGCTGAAAACCATTGGGAAGTGGCTCTCAAAGTCCAAGGCATTGTACATGTAGCAAAAGGTTGTCACACTGAGGCAAAGTAAAATACACCATTTGTGCTTTCAATTTATTGTAAAAATAGATGTTAAAAAGCACTTTTCTGTAATTTCTTTGGGGTGTGGGTGATGGGCTCCACGCTGCCCCACTTGCTGCCCTGCTGGGTGAGCCAATCCTGCCTGATGCCGCCAATGGTGGTGCGCAGGGCCAGGGCGGTGATGCCGAGCCACCTTTGTTATTGTGGGCCAGGGCGGTGATGCCGAGCCACAACCCTTGTTACTGTGGGCCAGGGTTGTGATGCCGAGCCACAATCTCGGTTACGGAGGGCCAGGGGTGTGATGCCGAGCCACAACCCTTGTTACTGTGGGCCAGGGCGGTGATGCCGAGCCACAATCTCGGTTACGCAGGGCCAGGGCTGTGATGCCGAGCCACAACCCTTGTTACTGTGGCCCAGGGTTGTGCATGTGAGCCACAACCCTTGTTACTGTGGCCCAGGGTTGTGATGCCGAGCCACAATCTCGGTTACGGAGGGCCAGGGGTGTGATGCCGAGCCACAACCTTTGTTACTGTAGGCCAGGGCTGTGCATGTGAGCCACAACCCTTGTTACTGTGGGCCAGGGCTGTGCATGCCGAGCCACAACCCTTGTTACTGTGGACCAGGGTTGTGCATGTGAGCCACAACCCTTGTTACTGTAGGCCAGGGCTGTGCATGCCGAGCCACACACAACCTTTGTTACTGTCTCTAACTCTTCTGATTTTACAGCCTTAACAGCTTTCTTAACAGTCTCTAACTCTTCTTCAGGCTGTTAGTCCTTCCTGCAGCATGTGATCTTTTAATTAAAGAGGCTGCGATGCCATGCAAGTGGTCAAAAGGAACATTTTCCATTAAATCAGCCTAGTTTTTAAGACTAAATAATATAAATAATCCATGGATCAATTATTAATACAGCTTGTACTAATTCATTTGATACAATCCTCCTCGATCCGTTAGCAGAGACCCACCTACGACAACTTTCCTGCGCGTACTTTCAAGTAACGTGCAGTTCCAATCCATCAATCCTAAGTCAAGAGTCTTAAGGAGGGGCCTATTTGTACGTATTAATCTTTTTTTATGCCACTTGCGAGATAGAAAAAATTACGTATACAAATGTTTGAACAAAACAATGAATCCTCAACTTTTAAACCACTACCTGCAGTGCCTTGCACCTAGAAGACTACAAAATGTTGCCGGTGTGAACACAAAACATCCCCAGTGCAAAGGTAGACCTGTTCAACATATCTTCCGTCTGTTCCTTATCTTAAGCACGCCAGATTCCAGTCTTTTCCTTGCCACATTCCAATGAGCCATCTGATTCCGTGTCTATGAGCATACCAAGTCCTTCGATCCAGTCACTTCATTCCCATAGCTGAGCAGGTCCTTCCTTCAGTCTTCTACACGTCATGAGGTCTTGGAGAGCACTATCTGCACGCCAGATAGCTGAAGAGATGCAATCACCGTGAAACCAAATGATCTTGCCACCAGGTTAAGTTCATTTAAATAAAAATACTTAAAGTCTGTAATACTTTCTAAACGAGTTAGAAATTACCTCAAACTGCTGTACCCTAGTTTATGATCCCCAAGTCCTTGAACAACCCTTACAGACCAACACCGAAAGCAAGGGTTCATTTGCATCTATTAAAGCTTTAATACTTCCTTTGTCTAGGCACAGTGTTTCAAGATAATTCCAGCAATCTCCATATTTGTCACGTGTCATTGCCACGTCGCTCGCTGCGCCTCTGCTACTACTTGGTGGGGGTGGAATTTCTGACGGTGGACGAGTACGAGCTTCCGCCTCCCCCTCGCTGAGACACTCCATTAAGTCCCCCTACTGGCGGTGTTGTGGTGGTGGTGACGGGAGGGGGGTTGTTGGGCGGTACTACTGCCACCACGCCTCCCCCCCCGGCCACGGCTGCACCCCGGCCCACACCAACACCAATGCTGCTGCCGCCCCCTCGGCCTCCTCGGTACCCACCACCACCACCTCTGTGACAGGAAAATAACACAAGTGACAGAAGACCAGAAATAAGGAATATAATAAGATAAGAATACAGCATGAGTGACATTCTAAACATTGAAAGCTTTTGATATAAACACTGCATGTCCCCCATCACTACTTTGATTTGAACTGCACATTAACCCCTTGAGACCCAGAACGTAATTTCCTTTCTAATCTGGATACCATTAGACAATTTTTAGTGAATACAGTAAAACCTCTCATTCGGACTAATTGGGCCAAGGAGTGGTCCGAGTAATGCAAGGATCCGAATAATGGGGGGAGATTGATATAAAAAAATATAATAAAAGAAAAAAAAAAAAAAAAAAAAAAAAATCAATCTAGGTGTTTAATGTATATATGGAGCTAGGAAATTTTGACCCCTAATAAAAAAATAAAAAAAAAAAAAAAAAAAAAAAAAAATTTAAATATATATATATATATATATATAAAAAGTTCTAAGCGTATATATAGCTAGGAAATTTCGACCCTTAAAAAAGTCCGAATAATGTCAAAGTCCGAATACTGAGGGTCCGAATAAGAGGTTTTACTGTATAAGCAACATTTCATAGATTTGACCCGTTTAACACCCTTGTCCACTAACTCATTTGGTATGTTTAGTTACTCTTCTTAATTTTATGGCTAACAAGATACCATTTTTTATAGCCAAGGAAAGATCTGGGCGTGAAGGGGTTAAAATACAGACTAATTAAATGCCGATTTCTGAAGCACTACTGTAATCCTGGCCCACACCAGAGTCTCCTATAGTACCAGAGCTACCATTGATTACCTGTAATATCCATGGTTATAATTGTAGTTGCGGTAATAGCCTCCGCGGTAGTAGCCACCTCGGCCCCTGGGGTAGTAGCCTCGCCGGGCAGAGCTCACCCCAAAGGTCTCAACGTTAATCTTCCGCTCAAGCCGCCAGTCTGGACGCTGACTCTTCCTGTGGGGGGGAACAGGTTCTTTAATAACTTAATTAATTTACTTTTAATACCATCAATAAATGAACACTTTCTTGAACCCATGCACTGATTTAGACAACATACAGTTTTACAAGGTGACAAGTCTAGTGGGTGTGTTAGAAGTGGTTAAAACTCACCCTTTGCTGCGCTCGATGGCCTCGCAGGATATGGAGTCGAAGAAAGACTTGGTCTTGTCGTAACAGGTCAGGGAATCGTCCTCCACGTCCCCGGGAGCAGTCTCGTGCCCGGAGTCGTCCTTCTTGCTGTCGCCGTTCTCGGCTATTTTTGTCCTGGCCAGCTGGTTCCTCAGCTCCTCGAACTCCTCGTTGGCCTGCTCAAAGTCGTAGTCCTTCTCGAACAGTGCGCGGTCCTGGAATTGCCTCTGGCGGTTGCCCTGGTTGAAGGTCTGGCCCCGGCCCCGCTGGCCCGTGGGTCTCCTGCTGCCACGGCCGCGGTTCATGCCCCCCCCGCGGCCGTGGTACTGCTGGTACTGGTAGTACTGGTTGTTAGAGTAGTATTGCTGCTGGTTATGCTGCTGGTGCCCCTGGCTGTGGTGCATCAGGGGCTGGGCCTGGTGATGCTGCCCCTGGTGCTGGTGTGGCCCCATGTGCTGCTGGTGCTGCTGCTGGTGCTGCTGCTGATGCTGCTGCTGGTGCTGGTGCTGCTGCTGATGCTGCTGCTGATGCTGCTGCTGATGCTGCTGCTGGTGCTGCTGCTGGTGCTGCTGCTGATGTGGTTGGGGCACATTGCTACGGCGCGGCGGCGGCCCCACCTGGCTGCCATTACGCTGTGACCTGGGGAAGGCAGGCAAAATGCGGTGGTCAATGCGGAGTCTATTGGAGTCTTTAAAAGGAGTCTGGATAAATTCATGGATGGGGAAGAGAGGTGGATATAGGTAGAGTTAAGTAACGGGAACTACACGGCCTCTTGTAGCTTCCTTACTTTCTAATGTTCTTATGTTAAAATACATTGAGGGTCTTGCACAGCCACCAGCCAGCCCACCTCCATCATGTACCTCACACTATTTCTTTTCACACACCTTATCTTTTCAGACAAATTCTATGCAGTACAAAAAGAAAATCGAGAATGTGAAATGAAGATACAATGTTCCGAGAAGATGCGAGAATCCAAATACACCCAAGAGAAAATTGTAAAAATTACGGCATCACAGGTCGCTACACATGCTTGCTTAGTGCTTACCTTTCCTAATGATTTAATGATTTAATGCTAAAAAAAAGGGAAAATGTGCCAGCCATCAGAGGTCATATGGCACTATGGCAAAGCATATAAAGGGTCAGGGTTAAAGAATAATAGTGAAACGGTGAGGGAAGGGGAAAGAACGGAATGTTACAGCAGTAGGGTTAGATCAGAGGAAGGATGTGTATTTATTTGATGGGGGAAGATCATAAATTACATAAGAACATAAGAAAATAAGGAAGCTACAAGAGACCTACAGTAAAACCCTTATAACTCTGCACTGTATAACTCTGAATTTGATATAACTCGGCATGGCAAAGACTTTTTTTTTTTTTTTTTTTTACAGTACTATTTTTTTTTTACCCATATCAGAGGTGGACATTGCATAACTCTGCACATTGAATAACTCGGCAAGGGCCAGAGCCCCTATCGTGCAAAGTTATAAGGCTTTTACTGTACACGTGGTAGTTCCTGTCACCTAACACTACCTACATCCACCTTTCATCCCCATCCATGAACCTATCTAGCTCCTCTTTAAAGCTCCCTAATGACTCCACACTAACTACCTGTCTACTGAGTCCATTCCAATCATTCACCACCCTATTTATGAACCAGTTTTTCCCTATTTCCTTTCTAAATCTACGCTTTTCCAGCTTGAATCCGTTACTTCTTGTTCTACCCTGGTTAAAAGCCGTAAGAACTTGTCCTACCTCTCCTTTATTAAATCCCTGTATAATAAAAATTGGGATGTTTACCTTTCCTGCTGGGGTTGTCTCTGCTGCAGCGGCTTCTTCTTCTCCTCCCTGCTTATGGGGGGAGACACCTGCACGCCGGCGTCGGACACTGGGGACTTGCGCTGGGTGGGGGTGGAGGACCGGGACCCCACCAGGATGTCTGTCAGGAGGCCAGCAGCACAGAGGAACAACATCACAAACTACAACTAGATTTCCTTTTTAAACTATAGTCGGCCCAGATCAAGTTGGTCTCGCGGGTGGAGTGGGGAGATTACTGCAGTGTTGTCCCGTTCATAGTTGACAGGCTGACGAGGACCCTCTTGTCATACTGTTAGCTATTACATTTAACTATTTTTTAATGATATAGTTTTATAATACGGCTGCATGGTTTTGTGAATGGCTTGCGATTTGATGGTAAAATAACGAGTCTGTCTACCTTCCATTACACTTGGCACGGCAGCCCATGCGACGCTGACGGCGGGCGAGTGACCTGACACGGCCCCACCCGTCGGTAGGAATGAAGGTGGGGAGGGTGGTGACCTGGCGGGAGTAGTGGGGTGATGTGGCACCACCGCGGACTTGGGCAGCTCCACCCGCGAGACCAAGTTGAGCTGGGCAGACTATACGTGAAAAATCCTGACCCCTTGCTGCTTACTGACTGATATTTGATGCCAGAAGGGAATGCTACGATTTCTCTTAATTTCAGCTGTATTTTCTCCGAGTTAACCATATTATCAGGTAAACGCGCATCATTTTAAGAAGACATTTAGATAGAATGTCTTTTTGCCTCGTTAAAGAAAATAGACTTTAGGTAATAACACTAGTCTTGAAGGTTGCCGAGTATGAAACCCATCAACGGCTGTGTAAGTGATATGGAACGTCTGCTCATTCCCAGCTTAACATACTCATCAATCTATTTATGGCAAAGCTTAATGAATTAAATTAAAATTAATGTTAAAAAAAGTGAGGAAATTACTATTAAAATACTGAACCTAAAACGGTATACCCTTCAAATATAATAATTTTGCATCAACAATATCTACAATCATGCCTAGGCCTCCATAAGGCAGTGGATACAATCTATAGTGCAAACAAAACTACATTCAATATAATATAAACAGACATCAAAGTTCACGTCCTCATTGCTACAATCAGTGTGCTTCCTGCCATGGTAGACCAGAGTGCCTGGTAGCATCACCGGCACGGCACAAGGTAAAAGACCCCCCTTCACCATGGCTCAGTGGCTCTGACCTCACATGGGTGGATAGATTCACAGACTTAGGCCAGGTTATAGCCCACGACACGACTCATGATATCAGCAAGCAGACCATCAAGCTCCTTGTCGTAGGAAATACTCCCCAGAGGAAATTTTCCTCCACAACACGCTGTGGTCGCGGTTCAAGGTGGCCACTTTGAACAGACTTAAGGTCTGTCACAATGACATCCTTAAGAGGCTTCTGGGGCTGCCCAGGTGGTGCAGCTCATCCCTGGCCTTCGCTAGGAGCGGGGTGAACAATCTGGATGTGATCCGTCAACACTCCACGTTCAACACGAGGAGTAGGGTGGAGCTCTCTGCGAACTCCTCAGTCAGGCAGAGCTAGGCCTACGTATGTGGACCTGTACAGCAGCAGTGTCTGGGCCGGCTGTTTGTACAGAACGAGGGGTAGCGCAGCTGTACATAGGTCGGTATACATATGTACAACAATATACAGTACCTAGTATATACTGTATATTGCCCCATGTATACATCATATTTCTTTTTAGTACTTAGGTTTCATTTCCTTCTATGCATGTACATTAGATTAATTCTTTTATTTTTGCTGTCGATGCCTTCAAGAGAAATAATTATTATATCCCCCAAATCAGCAATATACTCTGCCAATGACTACTACTACTACTACAATAAAGTAGCACTAAACTAGTGATCTCCAAAACATTGACTACAGAGTCCTTTGGGGTCAGTATGGTCTATTACCCCAAATTTCTATGTCTGCATCCATCACTACCCAAGAACACCACATGTAAAGCCCCACAGGAGTACAGGACGCACCACACTGATGATCCCTGAACAAAAGCAACCCTAGGGACAAAACAACAGGAGGGGATGGAGTCTTGTGTCTAAGCAACAGTGAGAACTAACACCTCTAAAAGGCTTTACTACGTGCACCCAGAATCTAGAAATACAAAAAGGAATAACTGCCGGTGATGGAATACAGCAGCAGTGTGGCAAATCTAGGATGTCGGCGAATCTAGACTCACCACAGGGGGCTAACTCGCGCGCCAACTCAAAAATGCTCACTGGCTCACAAAGCATCACCCCCGAACACCAGGCGGGCGGGTGGGTGGGTAAGGGGCCTATCGCACGCGGCAACTCAAAAACTGGCTCACAAAGCATCATCCCCGACCACCAGGTAGCTATCGTTCCTACCTGTTTGGTGAAGGGCATGAGCACCAGACTGAGGAGGGGGGCCAATGGGGGCGGGCACAGTGCCAGGGGGCTGATCCAGGCTACCAACACCACTACCGCCCACAGTACTCAACTCACTGGGCTGGGAGGCAGTCATGGGAAACCCGCCGGCTCCTGGAATGCCCTGCTGGGTGATTGACTGGCCATAGGAACCATAGGATAGGCCCAGGCTCCCTCCTATTGGACCAAGGGACTGCCGGGAGAATGGGGCTGCCTGGAAGGATGATGGGACTGCTGGGGCTGAATGCTGGAAGAGTTACGACAGTGTTACTCAGGCCTGTGTTTCACTAGTCCATTTTTTTTATTAGGGTCAAAATGCAGTAAGGAAGCCACACCCCCTGCCTCCCCTTCTATTCTACGGGGCAGCTGATTGGTGCATTCCTCGTATCATCACTACCAATCACAATATCTTCACTACTTATCAGCGGCGTGACCACTGGACAGAGCAATCTTCACTACAGAGGGATTTTTGATTTTGTCACCCTCTGTAGTGAAGATTGCTCTGTCCAGTGGTCACGCGCTGTTAAGTAGTGAAGATATTGTGATTGGTAGTGATGATACGAGGAATGCACCAATCACCTGCCCCGTAGCATAGAAGGGGAGGCAGGGGGAGTGGCTTCCTTACTGCATTTTGACCATAATAACAAAAAATAGATTCTAGCTATCTGGGTAGTGTCCTCGGCATTATAGTGATGAATATTTGTCCTCTTTTAAGGCAAAGAAAAGGACATACAACAGAATTGACTGGATCAGCTCTATAATAAATGTAAAGCCTAATACACACAAAAATATAAATAAATAAATAAATAAATAAAAATAAATAAATAAATAAATAAACTAATAAAATTTAAAATGAGAAATAAATGAGAAATAAATGAGAAATAAATGAGAAATAAATGAGAAATAAATAGCACTTAAAGAATAGCTACAAAAATGACTCCCACAAGTAATGTTAGCCTCTCTACTGACGCCAAATGCAAGACTTTACTTTTACTGTACACTTGAATTATCATAGCAATAGATAAGACTAGACTTATTTATATTTATAGATGATATCACTACTAGATCAATAGTTCCCTTGTCTCCTTCAGCCCGGCACCCTACACCTATAACCCTAAGACCCATACCTATAACTACACCTATAACCCTAACACCCACCCCTATAACCCAACACCCACCCCTATAACCCTAAGACCCACCCCTATAACCCTAAGACCCACCCCTATAACCCCAACACCCACCCCTATAACCCAACACCCACCCCTATAACCCTAAGACCCACCCCTATAACCCTAAGACCCACCCCTATAACCCTAAGACCCACCCCTATAACCCTAAGACCCACCCCTATAACCCTAAGACCCACCCCTATAACCCCAACACCCATCCCTATAACCCCAACACCCACCCCTATAACCCTAAGACCCACCCCTATAACCCCAACACCCACCCCTATAACCCTAAGACCCACCCCTATAACCCTAAGACCCACCCCTATAACCCTAAGACCCACCCCTATAACCCTAAGACCCACCCCTATAACCCCAACACCCATCCCTATAACCCAACACCCACCCCTATAACCCTAAGACCCACCCCTATAACCCCAACACCCACCCCTATAACCCTAAGACCCACCCCTATAACCCCAACACCCACCCCTATAACCCCAACACCCATACCTATAACTACACCTATAACCCTAAGACCCACCCCTATAACTACACCTATAACCCTAAGACCCATACCTATAACCCCAACACCCATACCTATAACCCCAACACCCACCCCTATAACCCTAAGACCCACCCCTATAACCCCAAGACCCACACCCATACCCCCAACACCCACCCCTATAACTACACCTATAACCCTAACACCCACCCCTATAACCCCAACACCCACCCCTATAACCCCAACACCCATACCTATAACCCCAACACCCACCCTATAACCCCAACACCCACCCCTATAACTACACCTATAACCCTAACACCCATACCTATAACCCCAACACCCATACCTATAACCCCAACACCCACCCCTATAACCCTAACACCCACCCCTATAACCCTAAGACCCATACCTATAACTACACCTATAACCCTAACACCCACCCCTATAACCCCAACACCCATACCTATAACTACACCTATAACCCTAACACCCATAACCCCAACACCCACCCCTATAACTACACCTATAACCCTAACACCCACCCCTATAACCCCAACACCCATACCTATAACCCTAACACCCACCCCTATAACCCCAACACTCACCCCTATAACCCTAACACCCACACCTATAACCCCCAACACCCACCCCTATAACTACACCTATAACCCCAACCTCCCCTGGGGCCTCGCCTGTACTATTGCAGGGTCATTGTGCAGGCCCCCCGGGAGAGTCGGCTGCTTGGGGGTGTCACAGACTTCAATCTTCTTGATGTCTGTGCCTCGGAATATTATGTACTCATACACCTCGTCTCGGGCTGGGACGGGCATCTCAGTTGGACGGTCCTCTGTCCCAAAGGATCTGACTGCAATGACAAAGGGTTCCATGAGAATTTGCTATCCAAGGGCTGAGTATATGTATGTTTTGTTTCTTTGTACATCAAAAATGACTTGACTAACCATGGGCCAAAAATTGTAGAAAGTATAAGTACTTAAATAGGTAAGTATCGTATAAGTTTGAGTAGAAAGTGAGATATGACAGCTCTCGAAAGTGTGATCTGACAGCTCTCGAAAAAATGTGATCTGACAGCTCTCGAAAAAGTGTGATCTGACAGCTCTCGAAAAAATGTGATCTGACAGCTCTCGAAAAAATGTGATCTGACAGCTCTCGAAAAAGTGTGATCTGACAGCTCTCGAAAAAGTGTGATCTGACAGCTCTCGAAAAAGTGTGATCTGACAGCTCTCGAAAAAGTGTGATCTGACAGCTCTCGAAAAAGTGTGATCTGACAGCTCTCGAAAAAGTGTGATCTGACAGCTCTCGAAAAAGTGTGATCTGACAGCTCTCGAAAAAGTGTGATCTGACAGCTCTCGAAAAAGTGTGATCTGACGGCTCTCGAAAAAATGTGATCTGACGGCTCTCGAAAAAATGTGATCTGACAGCTCTCGAAAAAATGTGATCTGACAGCTCTCGAAAAAATGTGATCTGACAGCTCTCGAAAAAATGTGATCTGACAGCTCTCGAAAAAATGTGATCTGACAGCTCTCGAAAAAATGTGATCTGACAGCTCTCGAAAAAATGTGATCTGACAGCTCTCGAAAAAATGTGATCTGACAGCTCTCGAAAAAATGTGATCTGACAGCTCTCGAAAAAATAAATGTGATCTGACAGCTCTCGAAAAAATAAATGTGATCTGACAGCTCTCGAAAAAATAAATGTGATCTGACAGCTCTCGAAAAAATAAATGTGATCTGACAGCTCTCGAAAAAATGTGATCTGACAGCTCTCGAAAAAATGTGATCTGACAGCTCTCGAAAAAATGTGATCTGACAGCTCTCGAAAAAATGTGATCTGACAGCTCTCGAAAAAATGTGATCTGACAGCTCTCGAAAAAATGTGATCTGACGGCTCTCGAAAAAATGTGATCTGACGGCTCTCGAAAAAATGTGATCTGACGGCTCTCGAAAAAATGTGATCTGACAGCTCTCGAAAAAGTGTGATCTGACAGCTCTCGAAAAAGTGTGATCTGACAGCTCTCGAAAAAGTGTGATCTGACAGCTCTCGAAAAAGTGTGATCTGACAGCTCTCGAAAAAGTGTGATCTGACAGCTCTCAAAAAAGTGTGATCTGACAGCTCTCAAAAAAGTGTGATCTGACAGCTCTCAAAAAAGTGTGATCTGACAGCTCTCAAAAAAGTGTGATCTGACAGCTCTCAAAAAAGTGTGATCTGACAGCTCTCGAAAAAGTGTGATCTGACAGCTCTCGAAAAAGTGTGATCTGACAGCTCTCGAAAAAGTGTGATCTGACAGCTCTCGAAAAGTGTGATCTGACAGCTCTCAAAAAGTGTGATCTGACAGCTCTCAGAAAAGTGTGATCTGACAGTCTCCGAAAAGTGTGATCTGACAGCTCTCGAAAAGTGTGATCTGACAGCTCAGAAAGTGTGATCTGACAGCTCAGAAAGTGTGATCTGACAGCTCTCGAAAAGTGTGATCTGACAGCTCATCGAAAAGTGTGATCTGACAGCTCAGAAAAGTGTGATCTGACAGCTCAGAAAGTGTGATCTGACAGCTCAGAAAGTGTGATCTGACAGCTCAGAAAGTGTGATCTGACAGCTCAGAAAGTGTGATCTGACAGCTCAGAAAGTGTGATCTGACAGCTCAGAAAGTGTGATCTGACAGCTCAGAAAGTGTGATCTGACAGCTCAGAAAGTGTGATCTGACAGCTCAGAAAGTGTGATCTGACAGCTCAATGAACAGTGTGATCTGACAGCCTCAGAAAAGTGTGATCTGACAGCTCAGAAAGTGTGATCTGACAGCTCAGAAAGTGTGATCTGACAGCTCAGAAAAGTGTGATCTGACAGCTCAGAAAGTGTGATCTGACAGCTCAGAAAGTGTGATCTGACAGCTCAGAAAAGTGTGATCTGACAGCTCAGAAAGTGTGATCTGACAGCTCCAAAGGTGATTGAAGTCAAGTGTGATCTGACAGCTCTCAGAAAAGGTGATTGACAGCTCAAGTGGATTGACAGCTCTCAAAAAGTGTGATCTGACAGCTCTCAGAAAGTGTGATCTGACAGCTCTCAGAAAGTGTGATCTGACAGCTCAAAGTGTGATCTGACAGCTCTCAGAAAAGTGTGATCTGACAGCTCTCAGAAAAGTGTGATCTGACAGCTCTCAGAAAAGTGTGATCTGACAGCTCTCAAAAAAGTGTGATCTGACAGCTCTCAAAAAAGTGTGATCTGACAGCTCTCAAAAAAGTGTGATCTGACAGCTCTCGAAAGTGTGATATGACAGCTCTCAAAAAAGTGATCTGATAGCTCTCAAAAAAGTGTGATCTGACAGCTCTCGAAAGTGTGATCTGACAGCTCTCGAAAGTGTGATCTGACAGCTCTCGAAAAAGTGTGATATGACAGCTCTCGAAAAAGTGTGATATGACAGCTCTCGAAAAAGTGTAATATGACAGCTCTCGAAAAAGTGTGATATGACAGCTCTCAGAAAAGTGTGATATGACAGCTCTCAGAAAAGTGTGATATGACAGCTCTCAGAAAAGTGTGATATGACAGCTCTCAGAAAAGTGTGATATGACAGCTCTCAGAAAAGTGTGATATGACAGCTCTCAGAAAAGTGTGATATGACAGCTCTCAGAAAAGTGTGATATGACAGCTCTCAGAAAAGTGTGATATGACAGCTCTCAGAAAAGTGTGATATGACAGCTCTCAGAAAAGTGTGATATGACAGCTCTCAGAAAAGTGTGATATGACAGCTCTCAGAAAAGTGTGATATGACAGCTCTCAGAAAAGTGTGATATGACAGCTCTCAGAAAAGTGTGATATGACAGCTCTCAGAAAGTGTGATATGACAGCTCTCAGAAAGTGTGATATGACAGCTCTCAGAAAAGTGTGATATGACAGCTCTCAGAAAAGTGTAATAGTGTTTTAACCCCTTGAGACCCAGAACGTAAATTTCCATTGTAATTTGGGTACCATTAAACGATTTTTAGTGACTATAAGGAATGTTTTTAAAGATATGACATTTAGTATCCTTGTCCACGAGCTAACTTGATATATTCAGTTACTTTTTCGTAATTTTATGGCTAACAGAAGATTTTATGTAGCAAAGGAAAGATCTGGGTGTGAAGGGGTTAAGCTTACACTAAAGCTTGTCAGGAGGAAAACTACTTTCTTGCCTACCCAATGTAGAAAATGAATTTGAAATCTTTAGGAGCACTGAGGACAGCCAGCCACAGCAGTCCTACAGCAAGACAAAGACCACTATAAATAAGGTGACACCCTGCCACAAACAAAGGTGGTGACTATAATAGATGACCATGAAGAACAAAGAGAACAAACCTACATACCAGCTATAGTCTTCCCAATGTATCAAGTCACTTTGATTTCTACCCATTACCATTATACATATATACATACATTCCCACTCTCCCCCTATGGTGAGCGATAAGGTAAGATTTTCATCCTATCTATAGACACTTTGCAAATACCAACTACAAGGTTATTGACTATACAAAGCGCCGCCACGTCAGCACGAACTAGGCAGACTCGAACCGCTGACCGAATGCACAGGGACGCTGCACATTGCGGGCTCACGTCTCTACCCTATGGTGAGCGAACAACACCTCACTCACGGGGGGGGGGGGGGGGGGGGGGGGGCAAAACTACCACTACTAATAATTGCGAGGGCGGTTGGTGGATAATTTTCACTAGTAACTTGATAAAATGGAAAGACTAGTGTACATGGCAGCTTTGTGTACACAGGGTTGCTCACACACACACACACACACACAGCCAAGGGAAGCCCACCAATGCCAAGTTTCTATTCATAAAAATCTGTAGAGGTTTGAGGTAGCTACTCCTGGCATAACCTGTGTTCCTGCTGCCGCTGTCCAGTACACAGCGTTACTGTTCCTTCACCTGACCTTGCCCTGCCTTCCTTGTGTGTCCAGTACTGATAGTCCATACATATTAATATCTAAGTACTTAAGCTTAATTACCACAAAACCCCATGCTTGTTGGGGAGGGTGATATACCATTACTATTAATGTGAGACAAAATTAGTCAATCATTAAGTTAATTATTTGATACTCGTGAAAACATAAGGGGAAAATGTTTTAAAGGTGTCCTCAATCATGGCTAGTATTAGAATTCACCAATGTTTGTGTCAATAAGATAGAAAGTGAACATTGTAAACTAAATGCTCAATACAATGTGGTGGTAAACATGAGTTACTAAATGCCATCAATAACCATACTGAAAAAACTTATTAATTAACCAAAATCCATAAATAACCAAACCGAAAACTTACTAAATGCCATCAATAACCTAACACAAATATCCACATTTACTTAATGCCATCAATAAGCTAACTTAAAACTAACTAAAATTCATCAATAACCTAACTTAATACTCAGTAACTAAATGCCATCAATAACCTAACTTAAGACTCACAGTAACTAAATGCCAACAATAACCTAACTTAATACTCACAGTAACTAAATGCCATCAATAACCTAACTTAAGACTCACAGTAACTAAATGCCATCAATAACCTAACTTAAGACTTAGTAACTAAATGCCATCAATAACCTAACTTAATACTCACAGTAACTAAATGCCATCAATAACCTAACTTAAGACTCACAGTAACTAAATGCCATCAATAACCTAACTTAAGACTAACTAAATGCCATCAATAACCTAACTTAATACTCACAGTAACTAAATGCCAACAATAACCTAACTTAATACTCACAGTAACTAAATGCCATCAATAACCTAACTTAATACTCACAGTAACTAAATGCCATCAATAACCTAACTTAATACTCACACTAACTAAATGCCATCAATAACCTAACTTAATACTCACACTAACTAAATGCCATCAATAACCTAACTTAATACTCACAGTAACTAAATGCCATCAATAACCTAACTTAAGACTCACAGTAACTAAATGCCATCAATAACCTAACTTAAGACTCACAGTAACTAAATGCCATCAATAACCTAACTTAAGACTCACAGTAACTAAATGCCATCAATAACCTAACTTAAGACTCACAGTAACTAAATGCCATCAATAACCTAACTTAAGACTCACAGTAACTAAATGCCATCAATAACCTAACTTAAGACTCACAGTAACTAAATGCCATCAATAACCTAACTTAAGACTCACAGTAACTAAATGCCATCAATAACCTAACTTAAGACTCACAGTAACTAAATGCCATCAATAACCTAACTTAAGACTCACAGTAACTAAATGCCATCAATAACCTAACTTAAGACTCACAGTAACTAAATGCCATCAATAACCTAACTTAAGACTCACAGTAACTAAATGCCATCAATAACCTAACTTAAGACTCACAGTAACTAAATGCCATCAATAACCTAACTTAAGACTCACAGTAACTAAATGCCATCAATAACCTAACTTAAGACTCACAGTAACTAAATGCCATCAATAACCTAACTTAAGACTCACAGTAACTAAATGCCATCAATAACCTAACTTAAGACTCACAGTAACTAAATGCCATCAATAACCTAACTTAAGACTCACAGTAACTAAATGCCATCAATAACCTAACTTAAGACTCACAGTAACTAAATGCCATCAATAACCTAACTTAAGACTCACAGTAACTAAATGCCATCAATAACCTAACTTAAGACTCACAGTAACTAAATGCCATCAATAACCTAACTTAATACTCACAGTAACTAAATGCCATCAATAACCTAACTTAATACTCAGTAACTAAATGCCATCAATAACCTAACTTAAGACTCACAGTAACTAAATGCCATCAATAACCTAACTTAAGACTCACAGTAACTAAATGCCATCAATAACCTAACTTAATACTCACAGTAACTAAATGCCATCAATAACCTAACTTAAGACTCACAGTAACTAAATGCCATCAATAACCTAACTTAAGACTCACAGTAACTAAATGCCATCAATAACCTAACTTAATACTCACAGTAACTAAATGCCATCAATAACCTAACTTAAGACTCACTAACTAAATGCCACCAATAACCTAACTTAATACTCACAGTAACTAAATGCCACCAATAACCTAACTTAATACTCACAGTAACTAAATGCCATCAATAACCTAACTTAATACTCACAGTAACTAAATGCCACCAATAACCTAACTTAACACTCACAGTAACTAAATGCCATCAATAACCTAACTTAAGACTCACAGTAACTAAATGCCACCAATAACCTAACTTAATACTCACAGTAACTAAATGCCATCAATAACCTAACTTAAGACTCGCAGTAACTAAATGCCATCAATAACCTAACTTAATACTCACAGTAACTAAATGCCACCAATAACCTAACTTAAGACTCACAGTAACTAAATGCCACCAATAACCTAACTTAAGACTCACAGTAACTAAATGCCATCAATAACCTAACTTAAGACTCACAGTAACTAAATGCCATCAATAACCTAACTTAAGACTCACAGTAACTAAATGCCATCAATAACCTAACTTAATACACAGTAACTAAATGCCATCAATAACCTAACTTAAGACTCACAGTAACTAAATGCCACCAATAACCTAACTTAAGACTCACAGTAACTAAATGCCATCAATAACCTAACTTAATACACAGTAACTAAATGCCATCAATAACCTAACTTAATACACAGTAACTAAATGCCACCAATAACCTAACTTAATACTCACAGTAACTAAATGCCACCAATAACCTAACTTAATACACAGTAACTAAATGCCACCAATAACCTAACTTAAGACTCACAGTAACTAAATGCCACCAATAACCTAACTTAAGACTCACAGTAACTAAATGCCATCAATAACCTAACTTAATACACAGTAACTAAATGCCACCAATAACCTAACTTAAGACTCACAGTAACTAAATGCCATCAATAACCTAACTTAAGACTCACAGTAACTAAATGCCATCAATAACCTAACTTAATACACAGTAACTAAATGCCACCAATAACCTAACTTAAGACTCACAGTAACTAAATGCCACCAATAACCTAACTTAAGACTCACAGTAACTAAATGCCATCAATAACCTAACTTAAGACTCACAGTAACTAAATGCCATCAATAACCTAACTTAAGACTCACAGTAACTAAATGCCATCAATAACCTAACTTAAGACTCACAGTAACTAAATGCCATCAATAACCTAACTTAAGACTCACAGTAACTAAATGCCATCAATAACCTAACTTAAGACTCACAGTAACTAAATGCCACCAATAACCTAACTTAAGACTCACAGTAACTAAATGCCATCAATAACCTAACTTAAGACTCACAGTAACTAAATGCCATCAATAACCTAACTTAAGACTCACAGTAACTAAATGCCATCAATAACCTAACTTAATACTCACAGTAACTAAATGCCACCAATAACCTAACTTAATACACAGTAACTAAATGCCACCAATAACCTAACTTAATACTCACAGTAACTAAATGCCACCAATAACCTAACTTAATACACAGTAACTAAATGCCACCAATAACCTAACTTAAGACTCACACTAACTAAATGCCATCAATAACCTAACTTAATACTCACAGTAACTAAATGCCACCAATAACCTAACTTAATACACAGTAACTAAATGCCATCAATAACCTAACTTAACACTCACAGTAACTAAATGCCATCAATAACCTAACTTAAGACTCACAGTAACTAAATGCCATCAATAACCTAACTTAATACACAGTAACTAAATGCCATCAATAACCTAACTTAAGACTCACAGTAACTAAATGCCACCAATAACCTAACTTAATACTCACAGTAACTAAATGCCACCAATAACCTAACTTAAGACTCACAGTAACTAAATGCCATCAATAACCTAACTTAAGACTCACAGTAACTAAATGCCATCAATAACCTAACTTAAGACTCACAGTAACTAAATGCCATCAATAACCTAACTTAAGACTCACAGTAACTAAATGCCACCAATAACCTAACTTAATACTCACAGTAACTAAATGCCATCAATAACCTAACTTAAGACTCACAGTAACTAAATGCCATCAATAACCTAACTTAAGATTTACTGAAATTTCGGTCAATTTACAGTTTCACCCAACCAACGATTTTCTGATGCGCCTTATGTTTTTCTGGTGTGTTTTTATGTGTTTGGAATGAATCTGCTAACCGTTTCTGTCGCAATTATTAATTTTTTTTTCTCTCTAAAAATGGAAGAAAAAAAAAAAAAAAAAAAAAAAAAAAAAAAAAAAAAAAAAAAAAAAAAAACCACTTAACCTAACCCAACCTTTATCTATTATATAAAAAATAAAAAATAAAAAAATAATAAAAAAATAATAAAAAAATAAATAAATAAATAAATAAAATAAATAAAATTGCGACAGAAACGGTTAGCAGATTCATTCAAAACACAAAACCACCAGAAAAACATAAGGCGCATCAGAAAATCGTTGGTTGGGTGAACCTATAAATTATCCAAAATGTCATCATAAACAAACTAAAAGCATGGCATTCATAATTAACATCCGTCCAGATAACACGCAACCATAACCCTGACCTCCTGGGTGGCTCTCCAGACCCCGGCTTGGCCTTCAAAATCCTCAAGCCCACCAGGACCTTCCTACACAAGTCACGCCAACTGCACAGGATCTAACCTGCTGATTCATCTGCATCCTACCTTCGGGGCACTAGAGGCTGTAGCACCACAGCCTGCACGGCCCCATCAAACCCCCAACAACAACAAAACAATAAACAAAGAAAAAAAAAGCAGTCAGGGATAACAAAGGAAAAAAAATAAGTGCTTGACGTCTGAGCGGCGGATGGCAACTGTCAACCACCACTCATGACAAACGACCTAAGGCTAACGACCTCATTACCTCGTTACCCTACACCTCATTACCTAGTTAACCTACACAACCCACAGGAGGACCTAAGGGGTGTCTATAGAGGCTACATTAACCCCGCCAGTACGAGTTATAAACCTGTACCGCTCTAGATTAAAAATAGACGCTTGAATAAACCAAAAAAACTCATTTTATTACCGTTATTAACCGGTTTGGACAAGGAGGCAGAAAGCAAGACTAAACGAATATTAACAACGTAATAAGAGTAGTTTCGTGATATATGGTTAGTTTAGTGTTAGAAAAGTGGTTAGTGTGGTTATAATAGGTTTTGTAGCCGTTATATACCAGTTCGGACAAGGAGGCAGAAACAAAGCTATTTCTAACAACGTAATAAGAGTAGTTTCGTGATATTATGGTTAGTTTAGTGTTAGAAAAGTGGTTACTGTGGTTATAAGTTTTGTAGCCGTTATATACCAGTTTGGACAAGGAGGCAGAAACAAAGCGATTTCTAACAACGTAATAAGAGTAGTTTCGTGATATTATGGTTAGTTTAGTGTTAGAAAAGTGGTTAGTGTGGTTATAATAGGTTTTGTAGCCGTTATATACCAGTTTGGACAAGGAGGCAGAAACAAAGCGATTTCTAACAACGTAATAAGAGTAGTTTCGTGATATATGGTTAGTTTAGTGTTATAAAGGTGGCTAGTGTGGGTACAATAGGTGTTTTGTAGCCGTTATTTACCTGTTTGGTCAAGGAGGTGGTGTCGAAAGTGATAATTAATAAATAGAAATCTAGTTTGGATGTTATTATAAAGGTTAGTTCGTGCTATAAAGGTGGTTAGTGTGGTTATAATAGGGTTTTGTAGCCGTTATTTACCGGTTCGGACATGGAGGCAGAAACCAAGACAAAGCGATTTCTAACAACGTAATAAGAGTAGTTTCGTGCTATTATGGTTAGTTTAGTGTGATTAAGGTGGTTAGTGTGGTTTTGGTGTTTTGTAGCCGTTATATACCAGTTTGGTCTTTCAGGCAGATGGCGAAAGTAATTAATGATAAATATAAATCTAGTTTGGATGTTATTATAAAGGTTAGTTAGTGTTAGAAAGGTAGTAGTGTGGTTTTGGTGTTTTGTAGCCGTTATTTACCAGTTCGGACAAGGCAGAATGCAACACAAAGCGATTTCTAACAACGTAATAAGAGTAGTTTCGTGATATTATGGTTAGTTTAGTGTTAGAAAAGTGGTTAGTGTGGTTTTGGTGTTTTGTAGCCGTTATATACCTGTTCGGTCAAGGAGGTGGTGTCGAAAGTACTCAATAATAAATAGAAATCTAAGTTGGAGTTGTGGAATGTAATCTACGCCGGATTTTTCACTGTTAATTCCCTACATTAATCCTGGTGACTATAGGGATTACTAGATAACTAAGGATTAATTAATACTAAAATAAAATAAAAAATCTAGGAAATGCAAAACACTAGAAAAAATTGCTCAAAGGACGAAAACTACGCCGGATTTTTGTACCACTGTTCACGTAAATCCCTTTGACCCCTGGGATTACCGGAGCACACAAGGGACATCATAGGATACCCAGCGTCCTGTAGGAGTAGGTATGGGGTCCTGGACTGGCCTAAATCAAGTGGCATTAGTGTAAATAAACAAACTTACCCTTGGCCAGAGCGATAATGGACTCCTGAGCATCGATGGTGTATAGAATCCCTTCATATCGAATTTCAGACTTGGAGATCAGGCTTATCTTACTGCCCAGGAATGGTATTGGCCCACTCATGTTGCCGGATTTACTATAGGTCGCCGCACTACACCGATGTCGCCCGATAACGGCTACGCTTTGGCCGCCGCGTCTGCCATTGTGCCTTAGGAAGACTACCTCGTGACGTCATCAGGCCGGATACCACCTAAATGCTTCTAAAAACATCTATTGCACTCTATTTTGTCTAATTATACCTCTAAATCCCCTCTGTTAGCTGTATTTAATTATTTGTATTTATTATTTGAGGTTATGTGGTATCTGAAAGCTTCTAGTTCACTCTAAAGCTTATTTTCCTTTGCTCAAAAGCGTCTATTTTCCTTTAATTTTTGTTTAGTCCTCCCTCTTATTTCCCTCTGTTACCTATATTTAATCACTATTTATTTATGTTTCAGTACAGTTGCTATCTGAAAGCCTCTATTTCACTCTAAAGCTTATTTTCCTTTGCTCAAAAGCGTCTATTTTCCTTTAATTTTTGTTTAGTCCTCCCTCTTATTTCCCTCTGTTATCTATATTTAATCACTACTTATTTATGTTTCAGTACAGTTGCTATCTAGAAGCCTCTGATTTACTCTAAAGCTTATTTTCTTTTGCTTATAAGCGTCTGTTTGCTTCTACTTGCACTCTGTTTTGTCTAATTATCCCTCTAAATCACCTCTGTTAGCTGTATTTAATCACTACTTATTTATGTTTCAGTACAGTTGCTATCTAGAAGCCTTTGTTTTACTCTAAAGCTTATTTTCTTTTACTTATACGCGTCTGTTTTCTTCAACTTTCATTCTATTTTGTCTAATTATCCCTCTAAATCACTCCTATTACCTATATTTAATCACTATTTATTTACGTTTCAGTATATTTGGTATCTGAAAGCTTTTATTTTACTCTAAAGCTTATTTTCTTTTACTTATACGCGTCTGTTTTCTTCAACTTTCACTCTATTTTGTCTTATTATCCCTCTAAATCACCTCTGTTAGCTGTATTTAATCACTATTTATTTACGTTTCAGTATATTTGGTATCTGAAAGCTTTTATTTTACTCTAAAGCTTATTTTCTTTTACTCAGAAGCGTCTGTTTTCCTCTACTTTATTGCATTTTCCTTTAATCTCCCTCTAAATCACCCCTATTACCTATATTTAGTCATCATTATTTATTATTTGAGTCTATCTGTTATCTGAAAGCCTCTATTTTACTCTAAAGCTTATTTTCCTTTACTCAGAAGCGTTGTTTTCTTCTACTTTTTTGCATTTTCCTTTAATTTTTGTTTAGTCCTCCCTCTTATTTACCTCTATTACTTTTTTTATTTAGTGTTATTTAATATTTCACTATATTTGGTATCTAAAAGCTTCTATTTTACTCTAAAGCAAATATTTAGAGCGTCTATTTTCCCCTACTTTATTGCATTTTCCTCTAATTTACCGACAATTTCTTCATATTTCATCAACATTTCCATATATTATACCTACATGTTTCTGCGTAATAAATATATGGTTTCAAGCGCTTGGGGAGAATGTTCGAAGTTTTTTTCTATTATTGATGTAGGTCAACGTCTAGGTAACCATCTGCGAGGCGGGAAGTTCAATTATGTGGGAAGTTCTATTGAGCGATTGGTGGGAAGTTCTATTAAACGAGTAGTTCTATTACCTAGCGGGAAGTTCTATTGAGCAAGCGATTGGGGTGAAGTTCTATTAAGCGGGAGTTCTACTGATCGAGCGATTGGTGGGAAGTTTAATGAAGCGGGAAGTTCTACTGGGCGATTGGTAGGAAGTTCTATGAGGCGGGAAGCTCTACTGAGCGATTGGTGGGAAGTTCTATGAGGCGGGAAGCTCTACTGAGCGATTGATAGGAAGTTCTATGAGGCGGGAAGTTCTACTGAGCGATTGGTAGGAAGTTCTATGAGGCGGGAAGTTTTACTGAGCGATTGGTGGGAAGTTTTATGAGGCGGGAAGTTCTACTGAGCGATTGGCGGAAGTTTTATGAGGCGGGAAGTTCTACTGAGCGATTGGTGGGAAGTTTTATGAGGCGGGAAGTTCTACTGAGCGATTGGTGGGAAGTTTTATGAGGCGGGAAGTTCTACTGAGCGATTGGTGGGAAGTTCTATGAGCGGGAAGTTCTACTGAGCGATTGGGGGAAGTTCTATGAGACGGGAAGTTCTACTGAGCGATTGGTGGGAAGTTTTATGAGGCGGGAAGTTCTACTGAGCGATTGGTGGAAGTTTATAGGCGGGAAGTTCTACTGAGCGATTGGTGGGAAGTTTTATGAGGCGGGAATTCTACTGAGCGATTGGTGGGAAGTTTTATGAGGCGGGAAGTTCTACTGAGCGATTGGCGGGAAGTTTTATGAGGCGGGAAGTTCTACTGAGCGATTGGTGGGAGTTCTATGAGGCGGGAAGTTCTACTGGGCGATTGACGGGAAGTTCTATGAGGCGGGAAGTTCTACTGAGCGATTGGTGGGAAGTTCTATGAGACGGGAAGTTCTACTGAGCAATTGGCGGGAAGTTTTATGAGGCGGGAAGTTCTACTGAGCGATTGGTGGGAAGTTTTATGAGGCGGGAAGTTCTACTGAGCAATTGGCGGGAAGTTTTATGAGGCGGGAAGTTCTACTGAGCGATTGGTGGGAAGTTCTATGGGGAAGTTCTACTGGGCGATTGGGGAAGTTCTATGAGGCGGGAAGTTCTACTGAGCGATTGGTGGAAGTTTATGAGGCGGAAGTTCTACTGAGCATTGGCGGAAGTTTTATAGCGGGAAGTTCTACTGATCGAGCGATTGGTGGGAAGTTCTATGAGGCGGGAAGTTCTACTGGGCTATTGTCGGGAAGTTCTATAAGGCGGGAAGTTCTACTGAGCGATTGGTGGGAAGTTTTATGAAGCGGGAAGTTCTATGAGGCGGGAAGTTCTACTGAGGCGATTGTCGGGAAGCTCTATGAGGCGGGAAGTTCTACTGAGCGATTGGTGGGAAGTTCTACGGGAAGTTTTATGAGGCGGGAAGTTCTACTGAGCCATTGGTGGGAAGTTCTACTGAGCGATTGGTGGGAAGTTCTACGGGAAGTTCTATGAGGCGGGAAGTTCTACTGAGCGATTGGCGGGAAGTTCTACGGGAAGTTCTATGAGGCGGGAAGTTCTACTGAGCGATTGCAATGGTTGGAAGTTCTACTGAGCGATGGTGTGAAGTTCTATTAAGCTGGAAGTTCTATGAGGCGGGAAGTTCTAATGAGCGATTGCAATGGTGGGAAGTTCTATTAAGCTGGAAGTTCTATGGGAAGTTCTATGAGGCGGGAAATTAAGTTATATTACCGCACCAGCTGATGGAAAGTTCGTATTGAGCGATTAATGCGAACTTCTATCAAGGGACATATGCGTTCTAGCAGCTGCAGGAGGAATGTTATAATTACCTTATCATAAATTACCCTAATCAATAAAAGATCACATAGTTATTAGAAGCATACATATCAGTAGTTATTGTATTCATGAAGCAATTATTTGGGCACTTTCCTAAAACAGCTGATGAGTTTTGTAAGGACAGTAGTGGCGAAAGTAGTAGAAAACGTACCTACACTATCACTTTCTCTATGTATCTAATTAAGGCCTTTCATATACTACTAGTTGCTTCTTTGAGTACTTATAACATCATTAAGTTTATATATATAGGTGTGTATTGTATATAGGCAGTGTAAATGGTGTTATACAATGGGTTATACAAGGGTACAGATCACTTTGTCTTGTCATGTGGTTGCATCATTACCAAGATGGCGGGAGTGGCCTGTAGGGGAGCGCGAGCTGTCTTACTGAAATCCTCCACCACTGGCATTCTAACACCCGTAAGCATTAGAGACGTATAACCCCTATGACCTGTGATAATTACCTTGTCCAGTGTGTGTGTATATCCCGCGTGGGACTTAAGGAAGGGTTACAATGAGGTGTTAAAGTCATTTGTTTACTAAAAAGTTGTGGCCTCAATTTCACCGGTTGGATATATATCTTTGTTACCTTTATAGAATTTTGTCTGCTAAGGGCATAGCTAAGGGTGACCTCGGCTGCACTGTTTCTCGAGTGCACCGAGTATTGGCCCAGGAGTGGCTACCGTAGATAACAGTATAGTCGCCACCTGCCCTAATGTCGCCAGCCGCCATATATTACGAATTATATCATTACTACTGATTTGTATGTGCCACTGAAGATAATACACAGTAGTACTAGTTTATATCATGACTGTATAATCTACCCTGTTTCAGCGTTGTTTTATGCTTTGTATCTGCAAGTATAGACGGTTTCAAATTTCACTACTCGTTTTTTTTTTCTTCGGGCGACGACGACGGCGGGAGGACACTCTAACATAAACATAATGGCGACCTTAATGTAGCCCGTTATGTAGCGGCCATCGCCACAGTTTTATTTTTGTAATTTGTTGCGAGGCCGTACAGGTGTGTAGTGACAGGTGTGGTGTATGTGGTAAAGCGAGAGAGGCTAAGAGTGAGGTGTTAGCCCCCCAGTGTGTGTGTGTCTGACCTAAAGAGCGAACGCGCAGTTCTCGTCCACTATAACGGCGTCAGCCCCGTACCGCTGCGGCCACGGGTACGGCGCGGGTCACAGTAGTCCATAGAAGCTAATCTCGGGCACGCGGGACTCGAACCTAGGATCAGCGCATCAAGGTATACCCTGGGTACGTCTCTGTAGTATTCAGCGGGAGACACTTAGCGAAAACACGTCAAAATATTCCATTTACCGGCAATCAAACTATCATGTCATATTTCAGGGAGAATATTACGCTGAAAGGCTAATATGGCGGCAATGTATTATCGTCCCGCCTATATTTATCACTAACAATAGATTTAGTATCACTAATATGCCATAAATAAGGTATTTAAGGGTAAATATCACCTTATTTCCCATTAAATAAGTCATATATCTTGGGTAAACAACAATCATGGCGGTCCAGTTGAGAATTGGCCCAGCCAATCAGCGTTCAGGGCCCGGCCTGAACGCTGATTGGCTGTCAATGTCGCGAGGCCTCTGATTGGCCCTTGGAAATCCTGGGCTTACGAGGTGCCAATTACGCATTCTAAAACGAATAATCACTTTTTTATTCGTGCACCGATATAAGATTGCATTGTCTTATTGAAAACCTTAGTTTGTTTTATGAACTTCCATAAAAAGTCTCTTGAGTTTAAGGCCTTCGTAAAAGAAATATGACTCAATCAGTTAGTAACACCGTTAATTTTACGATATTTTGTTGATAATTCTTTTTTTACACTAAATATAAGGGGATTTTTGTGTGTTTTAATATATTTCAATATTTCCGCATCGTTTTATGTATTAATCACGCGCCAGGTGGCTGTATTTTGTTTCTTTGTTTTAAGAGGCTTTTGTTTACATTTTAACGTCAATCTTATTCTTCCTTCTAAATGAGCGGTGAGGTTATTTGTGTGTGATTAGCTGTGCCTACAGGCGCAGTGTGTTTGTGTGTGTTTATGGGACGTGTTTTTCACGTGTTTACTGGAGGAATACATCTGACTCAGTGGTTTATAAGGTCAAATTATCGAAAAAACAAAAGATGCTTTGCTCCATGGTTTCAACACTGTTATAGGATATGTTACTGTTTATAAGATACACACATCATATACTATTTGCCCATATTTTTTCACGATTTATAAGGGCCTTGTTAAAAAGTCGATTTTTGTTATGGTGAATTTGAGCTTTTTTCGGCGATCTTTTAAAACCCAATATTTCATTAATTCTTCGTTATTTCATTGTTTTTTTAGGCTTATTGCGTCCTGTTTATCATTATTTTACTTTATCCGTGTTGATTTATTCATTTAATGTTTTTGATTAATGAAGGGAATGGTTGTAGCCTCGAGTTGGATGTCAAGATCAAGATAAGCTCTAATCAAGTCCTTGATGACGTCACAGCGGCCATATTGGGCCGCAATTTATCCTTATTCTTACATTTATACCTCAATTTACGGGTTCCCGTGCAATATTCAAGGCTATGTAAGGGGTAAGAAAGGGTGTGGGGCTGTATTGCATGATATTACCCATTGACAAAGACAATATATGCACGATAAATAGGTAAAAACTGGGTATTTCTGGCTTCACTTATCTTATTTATTTTATTTTATTCTGCTGTTTACCTCAATTTACGGGTTCCCGTGCAATATTTAAGGCTATGTAAGGGGTAAGTAAGGGTGTGGGGCTGTATTGCATGATATAACACCCAAGCAAAGGCAATATATGCACGCTAAATGGGTAAAAATGGGGTATTTCTGGCTTCACTTATCTTTTTTCTTCTGCTTTTTACCTCAATTTACGGGTTCCCTTGCAATATTAAAGGCTATGTAAGGGGTAAGAAAGGGTGTGGGGCTGTATTGCATGATATAACACCCAAGCAGAGGCAATATATGCACGCTAAATGGGTAAAAATGGGGTATTTCTGGTCAAAACTTTCCTTATTATAAACAGCTTTTATTTATATTCTATATGGTTGTTGTCCTCCTAATAACTTCTGGTCTAAGTCACCAGTTTCATAAGGGGGCGGGCGATAGTGACAACAACAAGGGGAAGGGGGCTAAGAGAGTATGGAGTATTATTACAAAGTTGGCAACGGCACCTTTTTTCAGGTCCGCAACCGCACTCGCAACTTTAGCGAGTTCCGCAGTTTCCCCACCTCCGCAACTTTTGTGCATTTTTGAGTACGGCTGCACTACTCCGCAAAACTTTGGCATTTTTGAGGTTCCGCATTCCGCACCTCCGCAACTTTTGGCATTTTGAGGTTCCGCATTCCACACCTCCGCAACTTTTGGCATTTTGAGGTTCCACAACTGTAGTTCCGCACCTCTGTACCTATTTCAAAGGTCTGCACCAGTAGGGGAACTCGGTCCGCAACTCAATTTTTTGTTTACAAGTCCACAACAACTTAATAACTAACTATTAATTTAATAAATATTAATAAATAACAAAAAATGGCTTAATAATTAGACAATATTTATTATTTTATATTGTATAATGACAAAACACAAAAAAATAGAAAAATTCAAATAAGTGGCCAAAAACTGCTCCTCTCCACCAATTGTCCTGGTCTGGCACCTCCTCCTCCTCCTCCTCCTCTTCCTCTTCCTCTTCCTCATCCTCTTCCTCCTCCTCTTCCTCTTCCTCTTCCTCCTCCTCCTCTTCCTCTTCCTCCTCCTCCTCCTCCTCCTCCTCCTCCTCCTCCTCCTCCTCCTCCCCCTCCTCCTCCTCCCCCTCCTCCTCCTCCTCCTCCTCCTCCTCCTCCTCCTCCTCCTCCTCCTCCTCCTCCTCCTCCTCTTCCTCTTCCTCTTCCTCTTCCTCCTCCTCCTCCTGCCTCTTCAGCTTCCTCATGTTCAACATCTTGAGGTTGCGGCTACAGTCGTCTTCGTCTTTTTTTTAAAGTAGCAGTAGCGGACCTTAATTTGGAGTGGTCCGCAACTTTTTGAGCAACAGGTTCCGCAACTAACGGTCCGCAACTTTTTGAGCAACAGGTTACGCAACTCTAGGTCCGGAACTTTTTGAGCAACAGGTTACGCAACTCTAGGTCCGCAACTTTTTGAGCAACAGGTTCCGCAACTCTAGGTCCGCAACTTTTTGAGCAACAGGTTCCGCAACTAACGGTCCGCAACCAAATGGCGGTTCCGTAAGTTGTGGAGGTGCGGACCAAAGTTGCGGACCGTCCAGCTCTGATTATTAATATTGTACCATATAAACCATGGTAGAATGAAGTAGTAGACTACGTACCGTAGATAACACTTTAGTCGCCACCTGCCCTAATGTCGCCAGACGCCATATATTACGAATTATAGCATCACTTTTCATGTGCCACTAAAGATGATACACGGTAGTTTATATCATGACTGTATAATCTACCCTGTTTCAGCGTTGTTTTATGCTTTGTATCTGCAAGTATATACAGTTTCAAATTTCACTACTCATTTTTTTCTTTGGACGACGACGACGGCGGGAGGACACTCTAAACATAAACACTAGATGGCGACCTTAGTGTAGCCCGTTATCAACGTCACCACTCAGTTTTATTTTTGTAATTTGTTCATTTATAGCCATAATATGACACAGATGAAGACACAAAATGACACAGACTCTCCAGATAGCCCCTTCTAACTTTCCTGAAATCATGGATGTAGAAATGTAAGTAGTAACGCCACCACACGTCTGTAAATAAAAAAGAAACTTTGTCCTGGCAACTTTAAGTGTTAGTCTACGGTGGCAGTGCTGGGGTAGCCGGGTAGTGGGGGCTCGTCAGGTGCTCATTCACGCAACTCGCGATCGCCAGTTTCACCCTCCTGGCGCGAGCTTGGAGCTTATTATTATTACCAAACCTGTCAGGTGGCTCGGTTGGTAGAGCTGCGGGCTCGCGTGTAGCGTCCCTGCACTTCGGTCAGCGGTTCGAGCCCACCAAGTTCGTCCTGGCGTGGTGGCGCTTTGTATAGTCAATAACCTTGTAGTTGGTACTTGCAAAGTGTCTAGATAGGATCAAAGTATCTTATCTTATTATTACTGATCCTTGGGTAATGCTGGGACCTCACCCCCCCCTTATCCTATTGCTCAAGGGGGACAGTAACCGCCCGAGAAGTAGTACTTATTAACCTCCATGATTTTACTATATGTTTTAACCTCGTCTAACATAATGGCTCATGAGTTTCTCCTTCTGCAGCAGTGTGCCAAGTTCTCCAGCCTGAAGGAGATGGCCGTCGCTAGGAAGGCTGTAAGTGTTCCTACAAAGAGTGTCCCAGTAATGGACCATAATATTGTAGTTACAGTCTCTCTCTCTCTCTCTCTCTCTCTCTCTCTCTCTCTCTCTCTCTCTCTCTCTCTCTCTCTCTCTCTCTCTCTCTCTCTCTCTCTCTCTCTCTCTCTCGTTTACTGTACTTTTTTTTTTTTGTGTGTGTGTGTGTGTGTGTGTGTGTGTGTGTGCCTGTATGACATGGAATAATACTATATGACTGAGCCTTGGTTTGTATGACTGACTGACTGGCTGACTGGCTGACTGGCTGACTGGCTGTGACTGAGGCTTAGGCTGATTGGCTGTGATCTATGGCTGATGGACTGCCCCAAGTACGCACTGTAATAACCCTCTGGTGTTGTGTTTCAGGTGTTGGCCGCGCTGGGTGTGGTGGGAGGCAGCGCGGCGGGCCTGGCCTACGCGCTCAACCAGTCCGTGAAGGCGTCTGACCTGGAGCTGCACACGTCGGAGTTCCCCTGGTCCCACGACGGCATGTTCGCCTCCCTGGATCACGCCTCCATCCGCCGCGGCTATGAGGTGAGGACTACTCTCCGTGACAACATTTAAATAGTGTAGTGTACCTTTGATGCAACTCTATCCCTCACTCCTACTCCTCCTATCTCCCCTTCACTCCTCCTCTTCCTCCTCCTATCTCCCCTTCACTCCCCCTCCTCTCCCCTTCCCTCCTACTCCTCCTGTCTCCCCTTCCCTCCTACTCCTCCTGTCTCCCCTTCCCTCCTACTCCTCCTGTCTCCCCTTCCCTCCTACTCCTCCTGTCTCCTCTTCACTCCTCCTCCTCTCCCCTTCACTCCTCCTCCTCCTCCTCCTCTCCCCTTCCCTCCTCCTCCTCCTATCTCCCCTTCACTCCTCCTCCTCCTATCTCGCCTTCACTCCTCCTCCTCCTCCTATCTCCCCTTCACTCCCCCTCCTCTCCCCTTCCCTCCTACTCCTCCTGTCTCCCCTTCACTCCTACATTATAAGAGACTTGACTTGTGTAGCATACCTTTAACACTTTATTATGTTTGCCTTGAACCCCTTGAGACCCAGAACGTAATTTCATTGTAATTTGGGTACCATTAGAGGATTTTTAGTTAATATAAGTAATGTTGTAATAGATATGACCTGTTTAGTATCCTCATCGACTAACATTTCCCCCTTAATTTATTTGGCATTACAATGAATCTCCTCTCACAGCTTTATAATGGACTGACTTTGGGTATAACTTTTAGTGTATGTTGTATACCTTTTTTGTCCCAACTTTTCTTATCCGTCTTATCCGCTTTCTCTATGCCGTCCCGCGCCAGGTGTACAAGAACGTGTGTGCCGCCTGTCACTCCATGAAGTACATCGCGTTCCGTAACCTGATCGGCGTCTCGCACACTGAGGCGGAGGCCAAGGACGAGGCTATGGGGGTGCAGGTGAGCGGGAAAATCTGACTTTAACCCCTTGAGACCCAGAACGTAATATCCATTGTAATTTGGGTACCATTAGACAATTTTTAGTGACTATAAGCAATGTTTTATAGCTATGACCTGTTTAGTATCCAAGTCCACTAACTAATTTGGTATATTCAGTTACTTTTCGTAATTTTATGGCTAACAGATGATTTTATATAGCCAAGGAAAGATCTGGGTGTGAAGGGGTTAAACAGAATGATGATGATGATGATGACTATGTAAAGAATTATATAAATCACATATTAACACAAATTTAAAGAGCCTGTTGTTTACTCATGTGTCATATTTTTTATTTCTTTTATTTAGTATTTATTTATTTATTTATTTTTGCCCTTTTTTCCTTCGCTCCTCACTTTTTATTTTTTTTATTGTCTCCCTACTGGTGAAAATTAAACTATTATTATTATTGCCAGATCAACGACGGCCCTAACGACGAAGGCCAGATGTTCCAGCGGCCCGGCAAGCTGTCCGACTACTTCCCCAACCCCTACGCTAACGACGAGGCCGCCCGCTCCGCTAACAACGGTGCCTTGCCTCCGGACCTCTCCTACATCACCTCGGCCCGCCACGGAGGGGAGGTGGGTGCCGGGACTCACGGGGGGGGGGGGGGGGGGCTTTGTAGGGACATGAGCTATGATACCAGGCTTTATGTTTATATTTTATCTGTGGTTACGTACGTTAGAACGCAATTTTCGTTGTGATTATTATTATTTTTTATTTTTTACATCTATGTCTATAGCGCCTGTAGGCAGTGGTGACTCAGGGGTGGGATGGTAGACTCTGGAGGATCACTTGAGGGCTGTGATGGCTGGCCCTCGCCCGTGGTGACGCAGGCAGGATTTTTTTTTTATAGTGACGCCTGTGATTAGATCATTAGAGGCTCATGCTGCACCCCTGTGTCCTCCGATGCACTCACAATCGAAGGTAGAGTTAATGAACAGGGCACTGTGGGTGTTCTTAGGCCACTCGACGGTGCAGAATGATTTTGGTTTTCTTCGGGGATCGAACTCGGGTCACCGAGAATGCCACTCGGAGACGCTAACCACTCCGCTGCCGCCTCCCCTAAACATTTGGTCGCCATTGGTGGCCGTTTTGGTGGCCATTGGACAATTTTAATGAATATAAGCAATATTTTATAGATTTGACTTGCCTTGTATCCTTGTCCACTAGCTGATTTGCTATATTAAGTTAGTTTTTGTAATTCTATGGCTAACAACAGACGATATGGAAGATAGAAGGGAAATAGAAGGAAGAAGGAAGGATGGGAAGAGAAGGAAGGAAATAAAAGAATGATAGAAGGAGAAGGAAGGAGGAAAAAGAAGATAGAAGGAAGGATAGAGAAAAGGAAGGACATGTGAGAATAAGATTAGGAGAAGGAAGGAGGAAAAAGAAGGAAGATAGAAGATAGAAGGAAGGATGGAGAAAAGGAAGGACATGTGAGAATGAGATAAGGAGAAGGAAGGAGGAAGGAAGATAGAAGGAAGATATGGAAAATAGATGGGAGATTTTATATAGCCAAGGAAAGGTCTGGGCGTGAAAGGGTTGACGATCACTTCCCTCATTCCAGAACTACATCTTCTCGCTGCTGACTGGCTACTGTGACCCACCGGCGGGCATCAGCGTGAAGGAGGGACTCTACTACAACCCTTACTTCACCGGCGGGGCTATCGGCATGGCTCAGGCACTGTACAATGAGGTGGGTTCTGAATAATTACTGGTAGGGCGTAAAGTTTCTATGGTCTAACTAACAAAAAATTCGGGCCAAGGAGTGGTCCGAGTAATGCAAGTATAAAAAAAAAAAAAAAAAAAAAAAAAAAATTCTAGGTGTATATATTAGCTAGGAAATTTCGCCACCTAAAATAAAAATAAAAAAAAAAAAAAAAAATTCTAGGTGTATATATTAGCTAGGAAATTTCGCCATCTAAAAAAAAAAAAAAAAAAAAAAAAAAAAATTCTAGGTGTATATATTAGCTAGATATATATAGCTACAATGAGGTGGGTTCTGAATAATTACTGCTAGGTCTTAGTTTCTATGGTCTAACTAACAAAAAGTTCGGATTCCTTGGATGTAACTGACTTAATGGTGTATTTAAGAGTACAGTAAAACCTCTCGTATACGGACTAATTGGGCCAAGGAGTGGTCCGAGTAATGCAAGGATCCGAATAATGGGGGGATATGTAAAAAAAAAATCTAGGTGTATATATTAGCTAGGAAATTTCGCCGCCTTCCTAAAAAAAAAAAAAATTCTAGCTGAATATATTAGCTAGGAAATGTTGACCCCTAAAAGAAAAAAAAAAAAAAAAAAATTAGGTGTAGTATAGCTAGGAAATTTTGACCCCTAAAAAAAAAAATCCGAATAATGTCAAAGTTCGAATAATGTGGGTCCGAATACGAGAGGTTTTACTGTATTTTATTTATTATTATTATTATTTCACATGCCTAGATTTTTACATTGCTGTGGCTTGGAAATAGATGCAAGGCGGTAATAGTGGTAATCCTGTTGATGACGCTGATGTATTGTGTGTGTGTGATGGAGTATGGAGAGTATTTTATTTATTATTATTATTATTTCACATGCCTAGATTTTAACATTGCTGTGGCTTGAAAATAGGTGGTAATAGTGGTAATCCTGTTGATGACGCTGATGTATTGTGTGTGTCGTAGGTGATCGAGTATGGAGAGTATTTTATTATTATTATTATTATTTCACATGCCTAGATTTTACATTGCTGTGGCTTGAAAATAGGTGGTAATAGTGGTAATCCTGTTGATGACGCTGATGTATTGTGTGTGTCGTAGGTGATGGAGTATGGAGAGTATTTTATTTATTATTATTATTATTTCACATGCCTAAATTTTTACATTGCTGTGGCTTGAAAATAGGTGGTAATAGTGGTAACCCTGTTGATGACGCTGATGTATTGTGTGTGTCGTAGGTGATGGAGTACGGAGAGTATTTTATTTATTATTATTATTTCACATGCCTAAATTTTAACATTGCTGTGGCTTGAAAATAGGCGGTAATAGTGGTAACCCTGTTGATGACGCTGATGTATTGTGTGTGTCTGTCGTAGGTGATCGAGTACAGCGACGGCACTCCGGCCACGTCCTCCCAGATGGCCAAGGACGTGGCGGTGTTCCTCAGGTGGGCCTCCGAGCCTGAGCACGACGACCGCAAGAGGATGGCCCTGAAGGCTATCATGATGTTCACTATCATCTGGAGCATCACTTACTACATCAAGCGTCACAAGTGGTCCGTGTTGAAGAGCAGGAAGATTGCCTACAAGCCACCACAGTAGCAGCCTACAAGTCGCCACAGGAACCTCAGCAACAAGCCCCCGGTAGCAGCCTAGACACTACTCACTATTACCTTCTATCAACCTTGGAATGGGCTGTTAATATCCATGATGAGTATGGATTGGCAGTAACTCATTGACTAGCTAAATTCAATAGATACCATGGGGATGTACTAGTTAATGCATCGTGACTAACTGTCCACCACTGCCACGCTTCCTGGACACACTCCCAGTAACGCCATCTCGGCAAACCTAAATCACTCATTTTTCTTATTTTAAATTCGTTCTAACTTCGTATGAAAGCGAAAGTAAATTTTAATTATAATTCGTGTGTTAAGATGATTTATTTTCCATATAAAACTCTATAAAGACCTTTTGTGTGGTGTACAAATTGTTGTACATAGATATATTTATTTGGCGTTGACTATTGAAGTAGTCCGTTGCCAAAAGTTGTACATTACGAGACATTAAAGTATCAAAATATAATAAGATTCTTTTAGTAATTTTCGGCATCTATCATTACATTAGGTCTACTATAACAACAGACTAAACTATAATACTAGTCTATTTTTTTTATTATGGTCAAAATGCAGTAAGGAAGCCACGCCCCTGCCTCCCCTTCTATGCTACAGGGCAGCTGATTGGTGCATTCCTCGTATCATCACTACCAATCACTATCTTCACTACTTAACAGCGCGTGACCACTGGACAGCAATCTTCACTACAGAGGGTGACAAAATCAAAACACCCTCTGTAGTGAAGATTGCTCTGTCCAGTGGTCACGCCGCTGTTAAGTAGTGAAGATATTGTGATTGGTAGTGATGATACGAGGAATGCACCAATCACCTGCCCCGTAGAATAGAAGGGGAGGCAGGGGGCGTGGCTTCCTTACTGCATTTTGACCATAATAACAAAAATTGACTAGATCCATGACAATGTTAGGTCACCCGCCATAGTATTGTTAGGCGGCTGTGACCTTCAGAGTGATGCGCGTGCTCATATTCCCGTTTCTAGAACAGTATGTTGCGTTGACTAGAACACGTTCAGGTTAGGGTAAGGTTTCCTGGACTTAACCCCTTGAGACCCAGAACGTAATTTTCATTGTAATATTACCACTATTAGACAATTTTAATGAACATAGCAATATTTTATAGATATGACCTGTTTAGTATCCTTGTCCACTAGCTAATTTGGTATATTAAGTAACTTTTTTCGTAATTTTATAGCTAAACAGACAATTTCATATAGCAAAGGAAAGATCTGGGCGTGAAGGGATTAATACAGTAACTTTGTCTGGGAATCACAATGAGGGTATTTTAGAGACAATCTTATGGTTAGTTTCGGAGCTAGAGCCAAGCGTCTAAACTCGGAAACCACATCCTCGCATAGAGTTGGGAATACGCCGCCCGTGCATCACCCTGAGGGACCCAAACAGACCTGATCAACACCCATACACACACACACACCCCTCGTTTGCTGGACACTTTATATATAAATTATGTTAACCCCTTGAGACTCAGAACGTAGTAATTTCCATTGTAATTTGGGTGCCATTGGACGATTTTTAGTGAATATAAGCAATGTTTTATAGCTATGACCTGTTTAGTGTCCTTGTCCACTAACTAATTTGATATATTAAGCTACTTTTCGTAATTTAATTGGCTAAAAACAGACAATTTTACATATTAATGGAAAGATCTTGGGCGTGAAGGGGTTAATATAAGAAAATAAGGAAGCTACAAGAGGCCGCGAGACCTACACGTGGTAGTTCCTGTATTATAATGCTCAACAACTCTTATTAGGTAACTCCTCACGGCAATACCAAGATCACTATAGTCAATTTTTTTTAACGAGGCAAAAATTCCATTCTGTCTTAATGTCTCGTGCTTAAAATGATGCCAATGTTTACCTGATAATATGGTTAACTATGATCAAATACAACTGAAATTAAGAAGTAGTGTAGTATTCCCTTCTCTTGGCATATATCCATTCTATTTTAAGGTCTCGTGCTTAAAATGATGCCTATGTTTACCTGATAATATGGTTAACTGTGATGAAATACAGCTGAAATTAAGAAGAAGTAGTTTCTGTTCATTCCTTATCTCCCTGGCATATAGTAGCCATTCTATCTTAAGGTCTCGTGCTTAAAATGATGCCTATGTTTACCTGATAATATGGTTAACTATGATAAAAATACAACTGAAATTAAGAAGAAGCGTAGTATTCCCTTCTCCTGGCATAAAATATCAGTCAGTAAGCAGCAAGGGGGCAGGATTTTTGGCCTCGTTAAAAAAAACTGTGTTACATGTAAACCTTTCACACCCATACCTGTGAGGGGCCCGAACAGGTTAGTTACTTAGCCATTGAAGGATCCAGTGACAGAAGGATTACGAGAGATCCTATGCAAAGTCAGAGATCCTGCGGGGTACTGATCCTTCCTGGCCTGACTAGCCGTTGAAGGAGCCAGTCACAGAAGGATTATGAGAGATCCTATGGCAAAGTCAGGGATCCTGCGGGGTACTGATCCTTCCTGGCCTGACTAGCCGTTGAAGGAGCCAGTCACAGAAGGATTACGAGAGATCCTATGGCAAAGTCAGGGATCCTCTGGGCTACTGATTCTTCCTGGCCTGACTAGCCGTTGAAGGAGCCAGTGACAGAAGGATTACGAGAGATCCTATGCCGGAAAGTCAGGGATCCTCCGGGGTACTGATCCTTCCTGGCCTGACTAGCCGTTGAAGGAGCCAGTCACAGAAGGATTACGAGATATCCTATGGCGGAAAGTCAGGGATCCTCCGGGGTACTGATCCTTCCTGGCCTGACTAGCCGTTGAAGGAGCCAGTCACAGAAGGATTACGAGCCATCCTATGTCGGAAAGTCAGGGATCCGCCGGGGTACTGATTCTTGCGGCGCAGGGCATACACACTGACTGCCACCACCGCCATGGCCAGCACTAGCAGCACTACTAAGGCCAGCAGCACCCAGGTAGCCACAGAGAAGGCATAGGAGACCTCGGAGGTAGAGTCCACACGCAGGAGAGTCTGGTGCCATAGATTCTGTTCCTGAAGATATATATTTGGATAGGTGAGGCCCCAGGAATCATAGGTGTAGCATAAGAACATAAGGAAGCTACAAGAGGTATATTTGGATAGGTGAGGCCCCAGGAATCATAGGTGTAGCATAAGAACATAAGGAAGCTACAAAAGGTATATTTGGATAGGTGAGGCCCCAGGAATCATAGGTGTAGCATAAGAACATAAGGAAGCTACAAAAGGTATATTTGGATAGGTGAGGCCCCAGGAATCATAGGTGTAGCATAAGAAACATAAGGAAGCTACAAAAGGTATATTTGGATAGGTGAGGCCCCAGGAATCACAGGTGTAGCATAAGAACATAAGGAAGCTACAAAAGGTATATTTGGATAGGTGAGGCCCCAGGAATCACAGGTGTAGCATAAGAAAATAAGGAAGCTACAAGAGGTATATTTGGATAGGTGAGGCCCCAGGAATCATAGGTGTAGCATAAGAACATAAGTAAGCTACAAGAGGTATATTTGGATAGGTGAGGCCCCAGGAATCATAGGTGAAACATAAGAACATAAGAAATAAGGAAGCTACAAGAGGTATATTTGGATAGGTGAGGCCCCAGGAATCATAGGTGAAACATAAGAACATAAGAAAATAAGGAAGCTACAAGAGGTATATTTGGATAGGTGAGACCCCAGGAATCATAGGTGTAGCATAAGAAAATAAGAAAATAAGGAAGCTACAAGAGGTATATTTGGATAGGTGAGCCCCAGGAATCATAGGTGAAACATAAGAACATTAGAACATAAGGAAGCTACAAGAGGTATATTGGATAGGTGAGCCCCAGGAATCATAGGTGAAACATAAGAACATAAGAAAATAAGGAAGCTACAAGAGGTATATTTTGGATAGGTGAGCCCCAGGAATCATAGGTGAAACATAAGAACATAAGAAAATAAGGAAGCTACAAAAGGTATATTTGGATAGGTGAGGCCCCAGGAATCACAGGTGTAGCAGAAGAATATAAGAAAATAAGGAAGCTACAAGAGGTATATTTGGATAGGTGAGGCCCCAGGAATCACAGGTGTAGCATAAAAGCATAAGAAAATAAGGAAGCTACAAGAGGTATATTTGGATAGGTGAGGCCCCAGGAATCACAGGTGTAGCATAAGAACATAAGAAAATAAGGAAGCTACAAGAGATATATTTGGATAGGTGAGGCCCCAGGAATCATAGGTGTAGCATAAGAAAATAAGGAAGCTACAAGAGATATATTTGGATAGGTGAGGCCCCAGGAATCGCAGGTGTAACATAAGAAAATAAGGAAGCTACAAGAGGTATATTTGGATAGGTGAGGCCCCAGGAATCATAGGTGTAGCATAAGAACATAAGAAAATAAGGAAGCTACAAGAGGTATATTTGGATAGGTGAGGCCCCAGGAATCATAGGTGTAGCATAAGAACATAAGAAAATAAGGAAGCTACAAGAGGTATATTTGGATAGGTGAGGCCCCAGGAATCATAGGTGTAGCATAAGACATAAGAAATAAGGAAGCTACAAGAGGATATATTTGGATAGGTGAGGCCCCAGGAATCATAGGTGTAGCATAAGACATAAGAAATAAGGAAGCTACAAGAGGTATATTTGGATAGGTGAGGCCCCAGGAATCGCAGGTGAAACATAAGAACATAAGGAAGCTACAAGAGGTATATTTGGATAGGTGAGGCCCCAGGAATCATAGGTGAAACATAAGAACATAAGAACATAAGGAAGCTACAAGAGGTATATTGGGATAGGTGAGGCCCCAGCAATCATAGGTGAAACATAAGAACATAAGGAAGCTACAAGAGGTATATTGGGATAGGTGAGGCCCCAGCAATCATAGGTGAAACATAAGAACATAAGGAAGCTACAAGAGGTATATTGGGATAGGTGAGGCCCCAGGAATCATAGATGTAGCATAAGAAAATAAGGAAGCTACAAGAGGTATATTTGGATAGGTGAGTCCCCAGGAATCATAGGTGTAGCATATGTACTGTAGATATCACTGTTATGAATAAATAGTAGTATATTGTTCTAGTACAGAGTGAACATTAGAACATAAGAACATAAGAAAATAAGGAAGTTACAAGTGGTATATTGGATAGGTGAGGCCCCAGCAATCATAGATGTAGCATATGTACTGTAGATAGCACTGTTATGAATAAATAGTATAGTGTTCTAGGTAAAACAAATAAAATAAAACACGTAATTAACCTGTTTGACTTTAGGTAGTATACAGAGAGTATACTAGCGACATATACTATCGAGCTTGACAGACGACCTACAACGCGATAATAAGCAGAAAAGGTCACAAGAAGAAGAAGAAGGGTTGTGTGATTACCTTGTTTCTGAATGGCTTGAAGGACATGGAGGGCGTGAAGGATATGGTGTAGTAGAGGACAGGCTCGCCAGGCTTGAGAGGCTCCCAGGGTGGCAGCTGACTGGCCTCCCCGCCCTGTGGTGACCTGTAATGGAGTTAGTAGTTAGTAGTAGAAAGTTTAGTAAGGTGTGAATTTAGTAGCTACCGTTAACCCCTTCACGCCCAGATCTTTCCTTTACTATAAATAAAAAATAAATTGTATGTTGTTGAGCCATAAAATTACGAAGAGTCACTGAATATACCACATTAGTTAGTGGACAAGGATACTAAACAGGTCATAGCTATAAAATATTGCTTATAGTTACTAAAAATCGTCTATTGGTAAAAAATTGTATGTTGTCGAGCCATAGATTTAAGAAAAGTCACTGAATATACCAAATTAGTTAGTGGACAAGGATACTAAACAGGTCATATCTATAAAACATTGCTTATAGTCACTAAAAATCGTCTAATGGTACCCAAATTACAATGGAAATTACGTTCTGGGTCTCAAGGGGTTAAGGTTCCCTAATGACTCAGCACTGACCACCTAACGACTGAGACCATTCCAATCATTACCACCCTATTTGTGAACCAGTTTTTCCCTATTTCCTTTTTAAATTACGCTTTTCCAGCTTGAATCCGTTACTTCTTGTTCTAACCTGGATCCCTATACATAAGATCCTATAGAGAGGCTGAGGTACTAACCCGGTATGCATGAAGGCCGCCCACATGTCCGTAAGTAGCAAGGACATCCGGAGGTCTCGCGGGCCCGGCGTTCCCAAGCGGTAAGGCAACGTGAAGAGCAAGGCGAGGTCGTCACCGTGTGAGGCGCCGGTGAAGAGATCGGTGCGTCCTAAACCCTGCAGGCCCGCTCCCTCGGCAGGCCTGAAGAGTGGTGCCGTGTAGGAGGGCGAGGCGGGGTCTCGGTGCTGCATTAGGTACCTGGGGAGGAGGGAGACATGGGACAGTTGCATTATTGTGGAAGACAGACACTTCATTTCCTTTATAGTCTAGACACCCACACACATACACTCCTATTCCAGCAACTATCCCAAGAAGTAATGGATTCAAGCTGGAAAAGCATATTTAAAAAAAGAAATAGGGAAAAACTGGTTCACAAATAGGGTGGTGAATGATTGGAATGGATTAGATAAGTCAGCAGGTGGTCAATGCGGAGTCTATTGGGGTCTTGAAAAGGAGTCTGGATAAATTCATGGATGGGGAAGAGAGGTGGATGTAGCTAGAGTTAAGTATGTAACAGGAACTACCTCGTGTAGGTCTCACAGCCTTTTGTAGCTTCCTTATTACTCACGTATAGACGGGTGACCTAGCAGAGGAGGCGTACAGACGGGCGGCGTCCCAGATGCAGGAGGTGTAGAGCAAGTCGGTGAAAGTCTGTGGGCGGCAAGGGGTTCAGTGCATGAGGAATTAACTAAGATCAACTGAGGTAGTAAGTCAAGTAGGTAGTAAGTAAGTAGGTAGTAAGTAAGTAGGTAGTAAGTAAGTAGGTAGGTAGTAAGTAAGTAGGTAGTAAGTAAGTAGGTAGTAAGTAAGTAGGTAGAAAGTGTAGTAGAGTAGTAAGTAAGGTAGTAAGTAAGTAGGTAGTAAGTAAGTAGGTAGTAAGTAAGTAGGTAGTAAGTAAGTAGGTAGTAAGTAAGTAGGTAGTAAGTAAGTAGGTAGTAAGTAAGTAAGTAAGTAGGTAGTAAGTAAGTAAGTAGGTAGTAAGTAAGTAGGTAGTAAGTAAGTAGTAGTAAGTAAGTAGGTAGTAAGTAAGTAGGTAGTAAGTAAGTAGGTAGTAAGTAAGTAGGTAGGTAGTAAGTAGGTAGTAAGTAAGTAGGTAGTAAGTAAGTAGGTAGTAAGTAAGTAAGTAGGTAGTAAGTAAATAGGTAGTAAGTAAATAGGTAGTAAGTAAGTAGGTAGTAAGTAAGTAGGTAGTAAGTAAGTAGGTAGTAAGTCATCTATCATCAATATCATCTGACCATCTATCTATCGTTAAATTTCAGTAGCTTTCAATTCCCCTTTGAACCTAATAAACCTTTCAACCATAACACTTTCAACCTTTCAGCTACCGTAGATAACACGTCGCCAGTCACTAGTCACTACACCAGTACTTCCCAACCTGGGGGAAATTTATCCTGAGGGACATCTAAATTACTAGCATTTAGTCGACAGAAAAAAAGAAATGTCTTAAGAATACAGCTATTGACTTTTCTTCAAGTATATAGATATAGGCTACTGTAGAAGATAGTGTCTACATGTTATTAAGCAAGTAAATGTTGGGCTTTGGCTACTAATTTTCACATGAAGGGGGAAATCCGGATGGTTGAACTGGTTGAAAGGGGAAACCATAGAACAAAGGTTGGGAATCACTGCGTAAGTAGGTAGTAAGTAAGTAGGTAGTAAGGAACCCTCCCCTACCTCTGTCATCTCCTCGGCCAGAGTGTTGAGGTCTCCTTGGCCTGGCTGGAGTAGTAGTAAGAGGCGGCGATTCTGGGCGACGGCGGCGGCTGAGGAGGTGTTGGGCCACAGGGACTCCACCGTGTAGAGGGCTGCAGCGTCGTACAGCTCCGAGGCACTTCCCCCGCCCCCCGAGAACACTATAGCGGCTGTGTGATGCAGGTAGAGTATCTTGAGTGGCAGCTTCGTCAGGTTATCGTGTTGAAAGTATGGGTTTCATTTTATGAGTATTTTTTAAACTGTATATAAAGTTTTATGGTGTAAGACTTATGGGTATTGTGGAGTAAATTGAGAGAGAGACAGAGACAGAGACAGAGACAGAGACAGAGACAGAGACAGAGAGAGAGAGAGAGAGAGAGAGAGAGAGAGAGAGAGACTTACTAAGGGCATACATAAGACCCTCCTTAGGCACTCCCCCCAGCAGTAAGGGCACGGCGGGGCGCTGCGGGGGGCTTGGCGGCGAGTCCTCCACAGGCTCGGGCAGGAAGGGCTCGTCTCTCAGGCCGGCGTCCACCACGGGGCGAAACAGCATAGGCCAATACACGAAGCGCTGATGGAGGGTGAGTACTACATGCAGTTTATTCCTGTCTTGTATTAACGTTATATGAACACGTAAGGCAAGAAAGGGAGACAGTGCAAGACAAAAAATCTAACATTATAAATTTATAGCCCAATAGAAGTATACTTATTTCCTTTCTGTCCTATTACCGTTCTTCGCTAGGTGAAATATTTATATCTAGTGTGTATTACGTCTATAAAACAGCCGTTCTTAACATGGGGGGCGTGAGACAAGAAATAATAAGAAAGAACTGTCATGTATATAACTTGAAGGTCGTCATCCTTGCTTGCGCGTGAGGGTGAGCGCGGTACAGAGAGAGAGTGCGGGTGAAAAACTCTGCGGTGACGTCATTGCCGCGTTTAACTTACTCTGCAGACTTATATACGCTATTATTTTATTTTTATTTCTATTACTATTATTATTGCAACTATTATCATTATTATTATTATCATCATTATTATTGTTGTTATTATTGTTATCATTATTATCATTATTACTGTTATTATTGTTTATTATTATCATTATAAGGGGCGTCAAAATTTCTAAAACAATCCGGCAGGAAACCAATAAGAGCGAAAATTTAATATACCACGCGTAACAATCACTATATACTATAACTACAACTATACTATAACTATACTAAAGTCACTATAACAATCACTTATATAAGAACATAAGAAAATAAGAAAAAAAGGAACACAAGAGGCCGTGAGCCTAACGAGGTATTCCTGTTCTTAACTTAGCTCACCCCACCCTCTTCCCCATCCGGGGAATTTATCCAGACTCCTTTTAAAGCCCCCAATAGACTCCGCATGACCACCGAGACTTAGTCCTTTTCCAACATCACCACCCATTGTGAACCAGTTTTCCCAATTTTCTTTTTAAATCTACGCTTTTCCAGCTTGAATCCGTTACTTCTTGTTCTACCCTGCTTACTAGCCGTAATATGTCTTGTAATATACTCACATGTCTCTTGGCCTGCGCGTTCACAATCTCCTCGGTACTCTTGTCCATGAGGCACTCCCGCATGGTGTATATGGTGGCGGTGGAGCAGTCGAGGTCCTCGGCTAACTGGTAGGCTGCGGGCTGGGGTAGGGGCCCCGGGGATAGGCATTGGCAGCCCCGCCCATCATGTAGGCCCCGAAAAAAGAGGTTGGGTAGTGGTGGTAGTAGTAGTGAGTAGTAGTAGTGTAGTAGTAGATTGTAGTAGTGGGGGAGAATGTTGTTTATGGGAGGGAGTACAAGTAATAGTAGTGGTAGTAGTAGTTATGATAGTGGTAGTAGTGGAAAGTACATGTTTTTAGTAGTAGTAGTAGTAGTGGTGGTAGTTGAAGTAGTAGTAGTCGTAGTAGTAGTAGTGGTGGTAGTAGAAGTAGTTGTAGTTATGGTAGTGGTAGTAGAAGTAGTTGTAGTTATGGTAGTGGTAGTAGAAGTAATAGTAGTTATGGTAGTAGTGGTAGTAGTAGTAGTAGTGGTGGTAGAGTAGTAGTAGTAGTAGTAGTAGTAGTAGTAGTGGTGGTGGTGATGGCGGTGGTAGTAGTAATGGTGCATGGTAGTGGTAGTAGTGATGGTATTGGTAGTAGTGTTATGTATAAGGCGGGGTGTAGTTGGGGAGTAGAGGAGTAGTGGAAAAAACATATGCTTTTGGTTTTAAATAAAAAAAAAAATAGTAGAGGTAGAATAGAGGGAAAGTGCTACTACAGGGTTTTTTTGGTTTTAAATAAAAAAAAATAAATAGTAGTCGTAGTAGAAGTGAGATAGTAGATAATACCAGTAGTAGT
>JACEEZ010009138.1:152500-207500 GCA_016584305.1 Chionoecetes opilio
TCGCTATATATCACTTCGTTTATATTTCATTTTCACTCACAATTTTTCTCTCTTTTCTCTCTTTATCTCTATGACTCTCTATGACTCTCTCTCTCTCTCTCTCTCTCCTTATCTCTATGACTTTCTCTCTCTCTCCCTCTCTCTCTTTCTCTCTCCCTCTCCCACTGTCGTCTATAGAGGTTTGTGTGGCACTGGGGAACGATATCGGAGTCACAGACCTTTACTGCCAGCCTCCCCCTTCCCCCCAACACCCCTCTAGAACCCTCCCCTTCCCCCCTCCCCTCCCCCCCCTTTTCCCCTCCCCCCACCCTCCCTTCCTCTTTGCTTCAGTTGCCATTTAAGCACATATATTTTTCTCCTGCGTCGGTTGTTTCTTTTCAATGGCTGATGGCTGATGTACGTTTCGGGTAACACACTACCTACATCCACCTTTCATCCCCATCCATGAACCTATCCAGCCCCTCTTTAAAGCTCCCTAATGACTCCGCACTAACTACCTGTCTACTGAGTCCATGCCAATCATTCACCACCCTATTTGTGAACCAGTTTTTCCCTATTTTTTTTTAATCTACGCTTTTCCAGCTTGAATCCATTACTTCTTGTTCTACCCTGGTTAAAAGCCTAATAAGATATATAGTATAATAAGAATTTTTCCTACCTCTCCTTTATTAAATCCCTTTATCCACTTAAAACTTCTATCAGATCGCCCCTTACTCTGCGTCTCTCGAGTGAGTGTAAGTTTGTGAATTGTAGTTGTTATTATCATTGTAATTGCTATGTAGATTGAACACATACAATTGTAGTGATCGCACTTATAAAACAATTTAATCACACACACACACACACACACACACACACACCGGATCTTATTGTGTTCATTCAGGCTTGTGGACGCGTTTGTTTATTTAATGGGAGGATAATTTGCTTTCCCGCACCGCCCGTATGCTGAGAGGAAGGGGGAGGAATGGGGGACGAGTAGGGGGTGGCTGTTAGGGGTAGGTGGGGGCGACGGGATGGTGGGGGAGAGCAGTTATAGAGGAGGAAAGGGGGGCATGGTGGTGGTAGTGGTGGTTGGGGAATAAGTAGTAAGGTGGGTGATCTCATTTCCTTGATTAACGTAACTTACTGCATTGTGTTTTAACGTAATTTTTTGTGTCATTCCTTATCAGTGTTTCGATTTACCATGTTACTTGAAATACAGCGCGTTTTTTATTTTTTATTTTTTTACATCTCAAAGGACTGGCCAAGGGGAAAAAAAGATAAACATATGATTAGAGATGATCTTATTGCTATCGTTGATCTTTTAGTTTTAACCCCTTGAGGCCCAGAACGTAATTTCCATTGTAATTTGGGTACCATTAGACGATTGTTAGTGACTATAAGCAATAATGTATAGCTATGACCTGTTTAGTATCCTGTCCGACTAGTTAATTTGGTATATTTAGTTACTTTTCGTAATTGTATGGCTCGACAACGACGATTTAATATAGCAAAGGAAAGATCTGGGCGTGAAGGGGTTAAATAGATAGCTAGGTAAGTATGTTAGGTGGCTATTTACTTGTATATCCACGTTTTCTCCTCATGTACTGTCATAACATGTATTCACGCTTATAGGAATGGATCGATAATCATATATATAAATAGTCAGATAGATGGAACCTTAGGAGATAATCGATTTGTAACGCCGAGGTCAACATCCGAGAGAGAGAGAGAGAGAGAGAGAGCAGTTGTTCTGAGAAGAGAGAGAGAGAGAGAGAGAAGAGAGAGAGAGAGAGAGAGAGAGAGAGAGAGAGAGAGAGAGAGAGAGAGAGAGAGAGAGAGAGAGAGAGAGAGAGAGAGAGAGAAGTGGTAGTTCCAAGAATACTAATAACAAAAAAAACGCATGATAATTATAACTCAACAACGACAATAAATAACAAACTCACTTACAGCAATACAAAAATATAAACACAAACGTCAAAATCATACAAATTATACAAGAGTTAAATAATAAATACACGCATGCAAGTGAGGCATTGTTCTATAGCGAATCACCAATGACTATTACACCACGTATATCGTATTGGCAGTTAAGTCGCGCTAACACACACACACACACACACACACACACATACACAGTCACACACACACACAGTCACACACACACACACACAGACCTTGGCTATGTGTATACTTGCACCAAAATATTCCTCTGCACTTCATTACGATATTTACTATTTCGTTTATTTTTCTCATAAGTGGTGAAGGCGTGGGAGGGCGTGGCAGAGGAGGCGTGTGTGGCGGAGTGGCGTGTGTCATGAGGTGGCTGGCGTGTAGAAAATGTAGGGGGCGTGTGTTTAAAGGCCGCGTGTGTGTGTGTGTGTGTGTGTGTGTGACTCTTGTTTGTTTACTTTTCGCTCACTCAGATGTTGTTATGAATGCGAGACTTGAGTTGACAGGTAGATTATATTTTTCTGCAACCTTATCTAAAACAAACATTAAACCGTTTAGGAAATTAAGGTTTTGAGTCATATTTTCCTCACTTAAAAGAACGTATTTTATTTAAGAGTGAAGAATATTTAGAGTTTGAGATTTCTGTCGTGTTTCAGAGCTTTGTTTGGAGATTCTCGTATTTGGCCTCACACGAAATCGCCTTCAGGGAATCATGTACAACGCATCCTTGACCCTTCTCATAAGACCTGCAGATATAAACAAACACACAAACACGTAAATAACAACAGAAAAACACATCTATAAAGTACCAGTCGCAAGTAACGTTCATGAAAAAGAATAGAGAAGAACTGAGACGTGAAAAGAAGGTAAATAAATATATAAACAATAGGAAAACACTGCGGGACATTCTTTTCAGCCTCAACCACGTATGAAGGACAGTAGATACCTAGCTCTCCTGCACGTTACACCTACATAGCTACCGCCTCTACACACATCCTCCTCCTTCACCCCCTTCTCCAGGTAAGTTATGGGTCGTCACAAGAGGGTAATAGAGGCATAGCGATCACATTGAGGCCGTAACGTAAGACTTGTGAGGAATTAACTTTGTGTAGGAATGTAGGTTGTGTGTGGCGGCCTGCTTTGAAGAGAAGGGGATGTGATTATTAATGTGATTCAACCGTGTTTCCGTATTGTTTGTTGTGGTGGTATAAGGAATGGGATGCAGGTATGTATTGAGGCTATTTTGAGAGAGTTAGTGTGGGGGAAGGAGGGGGTATTGGAGTGGTGGTGGGGGTGGTTGTGGTGGGGTGAGGCAGTGTGGGTGGTGGGGGTGGGGGTTGTGGGGGGGATGTAATGTGGTGGAAAAGAGGAGGTGATGTTATTGAGAGAGAGAGAGAGAGAGAGAGAGAGAGAGAGAGAGAGAGAGAGAGAGAGAGAGAGAGAGAGAGAGAGAGAGAGAGAGAGAGAGAGAGAGAGAGAGAGAGAGAGAGAGAGAGAGAGAGAGAGATGGCGCAATTAGAGAGAACTGCAACTCCGAAATGCCAGTGGTCGCTGGTCAGTTTTAACTCACAATATGGTGAAAAGTTGGTCAACTTGAAAGAAAAATATGGGCTTATTCCACTGTACTTAAAACACACAAGTATAATATTAAGAACGATTTTCTTCTATATGTATATTGTATAGAAGCCTGATTCTGTAAAACATTGTATATAACCAAATAACCAAGTAGGTTATAGTTGAGGAGGCGAGGTAAATGCTACTCTATGATATTATATAGTCAATAACGAATGTTTAGAAGTTATTTATACCTAGGCAGTCATATTTTCCTGTTATTATTGTGTATCAATCAGATAGAAAGCCTAGAAGTGCAATGAGTCGACGCGTGAAGTGGCAATGTTTTGATTCAATCTCCCCGCCACAATCTCCTCGCCCACCACTCCCCGCCGCGGCACGTCGCCTCCACAATTATAACCTACATTGTCGCAGCAACAAGCCGATTTCGGCATTCTTTATTCTTCGTTTTTCCAAGGCATTGCTTATTGTATTTTGACAAGCGTTTGCCAGACGCAGCAGTACTGTCTTAGAAAACAGTGTGAACATCGCCCAAATTTTACATGCCACAATATACATGTAAAAAATCTATTAAGCTTTGCTACTCGAGGCGAGTAATTTGCATTAAATTGCTATTATAGAACGTTCCATCGTAATGCATGTCATCCATATAATTAGTAGAACAACAGAAGAACTATATTTTTTGGTATTCAGATGCGGTGCATCAATATTTATCGCGAAATTAATTTATGAAAAATATTAGTCGCGGAGCCAAAACACAGAAGACCAACCTTTGAGTTAAAACTGCCAGCGACCACTGGCATTTCTCGAGTTGCAGTTCTCTCTAATTGTAAGATATGAATCATTATCACACACACACACACACACACACACACACACACACACACACACGTCACCTCCAATCAACATCCTTTAATTAACACCTACAACTAATAACTCTATTCTATACTAACTAACTAACTAACTAACTAACTAACTAACTAACTAACTAACATTCTATAATTAACTCCTTGAGGCCCAGAACGTAATTTCCACTGTAATTTGGGTACCATAAGACAATTTTTAGTGAATATAATCAATATTCTATAGACATGACCTGTTTAGTATCCTTGTCCACTAACTAATTCGGTATATTCAGTTAGTTTTCGTAATTTTATGGCTCGACAACAGGCGTTTTTATATAGCAAAGGAAAGATCTGGGCGTGAAGGGTTAACATTTCTCTAATAAATCAACATCCTTTAATTAACACCTACAATTAATAACTCTATTCTACACTAACTAACTAACTAAATAACATTCAATAAATAACACCTTTCTAATAACATGTTCCAACAGGTGATCGGTGTGCGTCATGGCGGGGAACAACACGACGTGGCGGCAGGTCAACCAACACCTGGGTCTCGTCCTGCCCGAGGGACCCAACTACACTTCCTGGAGGAGCTTGTCATCGAGCTCTTCCGTCAGGTAAACACACGCAACTTGTCTCACTTGTTCACCCCTTGAGGCCCAGAATGTAATTTCCATTGTAATATAACTACCATTAGTGATCAATAGACTACCGTAGATAACACTATAGTCGCCAGTCACTCGCCACTGCACTAAGTCGCCAGGTACAATATATTACGAATTTTAGCCTCACTACAGACTTTTATGTGCCACTGAAGACATGTAGTGTGATGTACATACATAATATAAACTACTGTGCATGTCTCTTCAGTGGCACATAAAAGTCTGTAGTGATGCTAGAATTCGTAATATATTGTGCCTGGCGACATTAGTGCAGTGGCAAGTGACTGGCGACTATAGTGTTATCTACGGTAGTCTATTGATCTTGGTATCTATGTACTTTTGTCTGCAGCGAATCACGTTCCGACTGTGGACTGACATGACAATAATTAATGTCATGAAACGCTCGCCTTCCATAAGACTTTTTAATACTAGCGATCCGAAACTTTTTACTCTATTTTTATCTTCGTATTTTACTTATATTTTATTGACATTTTATATACCGTACATTTTAAAGATTTTAGCGACTTGACTTGTTATTTTTTATGTCCTTTTTGTGTTTCATTACTATTACACTTTAATGGTTTTCATGATTATATTTTTCTCGTATATTCGAAAAAGTGTTCCTCAATGTATTAAGAATAACCATTGTTAGTGGAAATAAATTTATTATTATTATTATTATCATTATTATTATTATTATTATTATTATTATTATTATTATTATTATTATTATTATATTAGTTTCTTTTTATATTTTTCACAACCCCCTTTCTATTCAAACCCCTCTCTTTCTTTTCTACTCTTCTTCTTCTTCTTCTTCTTCTTCTTCTTCTCTTCTCTTCTCTTTCTTCTCTCTTCTACTTACTTCTTCTTCTCTACTCTTCTTCTTCTACTACTCTACATTCTCTACTTCTCTACTCTACTTCTACTACTATACTACTATACTCTACTACTACTACTACTACTACTCTACATATCTACTTATTTTTACTCTACTACTACTACTACTACTACTACTACTACTACTACTACTACTACTACTACTACTACTACTACTACTACTACTACTACTACTACACTACCTACTACTACTACTACTACTACTACTACTACACACTACACCACCACTCCTACTACTACTATACTACTACTACTACTACTACTACTACCACACACCTACCTCTTACTACTACTACTACTACTACTATCACCACCACACCTACACACCTACTACTACTACTATACTATACACCACCACCTCCTCTCTACTACTACTACTACTACTACTACCACTACCACCACTCATCCCAAATACTACTACTACTACTACTACTACACTACCACACCACACCCTTCTACTACTACTACTACCTACTATCACCACCACCACACACCTCTCTCCTACTACTACTACATCACACTACCTATCTACTACTACTACTACTACTACTCTACTACTACTACTACTACTATACTACCTACTACTACTACTCACACTACCTCCTTTACTATACTACATACTACATACCACTACCACCACCACCTCCTACTACTACTACTACTACTACTACCACCACCACCACCACCTCCTTCTACTACTAACTACTACTACTACTACTACCACCACCTCCTTCTATAAACTAATACACCACCACCTCTTCTACTAATACTATACTACTACCACTCACCACCCGACCACCTACACTCTACTACTACTCTCTACTACTACTACTACACTACTACCCTACCACCACCACCACCACCTCCCACCCACTACTGACGGCGGCGCTGCAGGTGGAGGTGTGGGAGGAGCAGGAGAGAAGGAACCATCGACCAAGGGTGTGGGACTTCTGCGTCATTCACTCCACCCACCCTGAGGACACGAGGAGAGCTGACGCCTTCAAGACCCTTCTGGAGACCTCGCTGGGACTCTTTGGTGAGAGAGAGAGAGAGAGAGAGAGAGAGAGAGAGAGAGAGAGAGAGAGAGAGAGAGAGAGAGAGAGAGAGAGAGAGAGAGAGTTACATAATGATCAGTAAAAGGGTGTGTGAATTGCCTAAGAGAGAGAGGAGAGAGAGAGGAGAGAGAGAGGAAGAGAGAGAGGAGAGAGAGAGAGAGGAGAGAGGAGAGAGAGAGGAGAGAGAGAGAGAGAGTTTACATAATGATCAAGTAAAAAGGGTGTGTGAACTGCCTAATGAGAGATAATGAGAGAGAGAGAGAGAGAGAGAGAGAGAGAGATGGAAGGATAGAGAGTAGAGAAGAGAAATAAGATAGAGCTAAGATAGAAGAGAGAGAAATGAGGAGAGAAGAGAGAGAGAGAGAGAGAGAGAGAGAGAGTTTACATAATGATCAAGTAAAAAGGGTGTGTGAAATTGCCCTAATGAGAGAGAGAGAGAGAGAGAGAGAGAGAGAGAGAGAGAGAGAGGGAGAGAGAGAGAGAGAGAGAGAGAGAGAGAGAGATATTTCGAAAAGTGAGGAGAATGGTAGGGTTAGAAATGTGTGTGTGTGTGTGTGTGTGTGTGTGTGTGTGTTTTAGCATATCTAGGACATTCAGGTTTAGGCTTATATATAAAACAAATATTAATTCAGGGAGAAAACCACACCACGTATATAGGACGGAAAGCTTAGATACATATTTGAAAGGTACTGTATAAATAGGTGTTAGCTGGATTTTTTGTGCTTGTGCTTGTGAGAGAAGTATGTGTGAGGCGCTTATTTCAGAAAGTTGATAAGCGCCATCAATAAATAACTAAGAAAATGGCTTCAAAATGTCTCACTGTTTAAAATGTCATCTCTTTTGAACCAAGCCTACAAAAAAAGATGCATCAATTTGTAGGCTTGGTTCAAAAGATATGACATTTTGAACATTGAAACATTTTGAAGCCTTTTTCTTAGTTTTTTATTGATGGCACTTATCAACTTTCTGAAATAAACGCCTCATTTTTTCTATTTAACTTTAATTTTGCTTTTTATAGAGTATAGAATCATCAACATTATATTTTTTTCCATTATTAACACTAGGGTTGCTTGTGCTTGTAAGAGAAGTAACTATTATTCTGTTTTTTTTTTTCTTCTATATTTCAAGCCTAGAATCATCAACATTATAAATTTTTCCATCATTAATTAGCGTAACGCATTAACCCCTTCACGCCCAGATCTTTCCTTTGCTATATGAAATCGTCTCTTATTAGCCATACAATTACGAAAACTAACTAAATATACCACATTAGTTAGTGTACAAGGATACTAAACAGGTCATATCTATTAAATATTGCTTATATGCCCTAAACAATCGTCTAATGTTACCCAAATTACAATGAAAATTACGTTCTGGGTCTCAAGGGGTTAACTTTAAACTCTATATGAACGCATTAAATTAAAACCATTAAATTATATCTTTCTATATTCTTTCCCCTTTACCATTTTAGGACGCACGCTGGGTGAGGTGGAGTTCGGGGATCGAACCCTGGAGGCGGCGGAGGCGATGGTGGAGGGGAGTACCAAGGTGTTCGTGTTGGCGACCCGATACATGAACAGACTTGACGTGCCCAAGTATATCTACCAGGTGAGAGAGAGAGAGAGAGAGAGAGAGAGAGAGAGAGAGAGAGAGAGAGAGAGAGAGAGAGAGAGAGAGAGAGAGAGAGAGAGAGAGAGAGAGAGAGAGAGAGAGAGAGGGAGAGAGAGAGAGAGAGAGAGAGAGAGAGAGAGAGAGAGAGAGAGAGAGAGAGAGAGAGAGAGAGAGAGAGACAGAGAGATAACCTTACTGCTTACTTATCCTCTTTTAAGCCATCTGAATGATTACAACTGTCAAAAGAGAGGAGAGAAGAGGAGAAGAGAGAGAGAAGGGAGAGAGAGGAGAGAGTGAGACGAGAGAGAGAGAAGAGACGAGAGAGAGATTCTAGTAGGTTTAATTTTCTTTGTTTTGTTGTGTTAAGACAGTGATCTTGTTTTGCAAATGTTGTTTTTATGGCTTTTATATATATGTACCATGACCTAAATTGTATGTATTATGTTTTTGTATTTTTGTGGACAATATCTAGCTCTCTAATCTACGTATGTGAGTGTTTGTGTGTGTTATACTGCTCTCTCTCTCTCTCTGTCTGTCTGTGCTTCTTTCTCTCTTTCTGTTTCTCTCTTTTCTCTGTTTGGGGCTGTCTGCTCTTTCCTTCTTCTCTCTCGTCCTCTCTCTCTATCTCTCTCCTCTCTCTCTCTCTCTCATCTCCTCTCTCTCTCATCTCTTCTGCTCTCTCTCTCTCTCTCTCTCTTGCTCTCTCTCTCCCCTCTCTCTCTCTCTCTGTCATCTCTCTTCTCTCTTCTTTTCCTCTCTCTCTGTCCTGCTCTCTTCTCTCTCTCTCTCTCTCTCTCCTCTTCTCTGTCTAGCCTTCAACTACGTCGGCTCTCTCTCCCTCTGTATCTCATACTACTCTCCCTCTCGCTCTCATTCTCTCAACTATCTACTCTCTCCCCGCAACGTGCTTGATGGTGAGATCAGACGGACAAGTGGCGTGTCCAAGATTGATTCCCCGTGTAGTACAGGCAATAACCACCTCCTCATTCCGGCCTCAGTAACTTCCAAAATAGTATCTCGCCTCCATGATGCCCGACGACCATCAACGCTGAGATGGTGATGAAACGCAAAGCATTATAATTAGTGCCTAGCCTTTTTACCACCTCGCCCCCTTCAGTATCAGGAACTACCCCGTGTAGGTTTCACGGCCTCTTGTAGCTTCCTTATTTTCTTATGTTCATATGTAGTAGTTTGTTCTTGCCTCCATATGCCCCCTTTCACTTCATCAACCAAGATGTTTGAAATTAATAAGGGCAAGCATTAACCTCTTGAGGCCCAGAACGTAATTTCCATTGTAATTTGAGTACCATTAGACGAAATTTAGTGACTATAAGCAGTATTTTATAGCTATGACCTGTTTAGTATCCTTGTCCACTAACTAATTTGGTATATTCAGTTACTTTTCGTAATTTTATGGTTCGAAAACATACGATTTTTTATAGCAAAGGAAAGATCTGGGTGTGAAGGGGTTAACCTTTTTACTACCTACCACGCCCCCTTCAGTAGTTGGTCCTTGCCTCCACGCCCCCCTTTACTTCATCAACCAAGATATTTCAAAATAGTCAGGGCAAGCATCAATAATAATCCGCCTCCGTGGTGTAGTGGCTAGTGCGCCTACCTACAAATTTGCGGGTCCTGGTTCGAATCCGGGGCAAGGGAGTCGGCAGCCAGCTAACCCACTCAGCTGTTCATCCTTCCTTTCTGGGTTGATGGATATATGGGTACCTGGGGAAGGTAACTGTGGTAACCTGGATGTCACACTAGCCCCGTGTCCCGGGGTAGTAGGCTCACAGTCTAGGGAGGTAGTGAAATCTGGCAAGACGTCACCGCAGAGTTTTTCAGCCACACACTCTTCGCTCACCCTCGCGCGCAAGCTTCATGTTAACCCCTTCACGCCCAGAACGTAATTTCCATTGTAATTTGAGTACCATAAGACGATTTTTAGTGACTATAAGTAATATTTTAATAGATATGACCTGTTTCGTATCCTTGTCGAGTAACTAATGTGGTATATTCAGTTACTTTTCGTAATTTTATGGCTTGACAACATACGATTTTTTTTATAGCAAAGGAAAAATCTGGTTGCGAAAAAGTTAAGACCATCATTCGTTATTAACTCCTTCCTTACCTAACCTACATGTGATCCACCACCACCACCACATCCTCTCTTTCTTAATACAGGTGAGCAAAACTATTCCCGTGGACGCGCAGATGGAGGTGCGGGCTGCCAGGCGGAGGAGCGAGGCGATCCACCTGGGTAGGTTGACGCGTCTGAGAGCATCCCGCCTTCAGGAGATCCGGGAGGTGGTGGCGGGGCTGAGGCAGAGGTTCGGCGACGCTTACGACCCCACATCACAGCTGGAGCAGGTTGGTGGAGACTTAATTTTATTGTGGGGTCTTTAAAAGGAGTCTTGGGGTCTTTAAAAGGAGTCTTGGGGTCTTTAAAAGGAGTCTTGGGGTCTTTCAAATGAGTCTTGGGGTCTTTCAAATGAGTCTTGGGGTCTTTCAAATGAGTCTTGGGGTCTTTCAAATGAGTCTTGGGTCTTTAAAATGAGTCTTGGGGTCTTTAAAATGAGTCTTGGGGTCTTTAAAAGGAGTCTTGGTGTCTTTAAAAGGAGTCTTGGGGTCTTTAAAAGGAGTCTTGGTGTCTTTAAAAGGAGTCTTGGGGTCTTTAAAAGGAGTCTTGGGTCTTTAAAAGGAGTCTTGGGGTCTTTAAAAGGAGTCTTGGTGTCTTTAAAAGGAGTCTTGAGGTCTTTAAAAGGAGTCTTGGGGTCTTTAAAAGGAGTCTTGGTGTCTTTAAAAGGAGTCTTGGGTTCTTTAAAAGGAGTCTTGAGGTCTTTAAAAGGAGTCTTGGGGTCTTTAAAAGGAGTCTTGGGGTCTTTAAAAGGAGTCTTGGGGTCTTTAAAAGGAGTCTTGGGGTCTTTAAAAAGAGTCTTGGTGTTTTTAAAAGGAGTCTTGAGGTCTTTAAAAGGAGTCTTGAGGTCTTTAAAAAGAGTCTTGGGGTCTTTAAAAACAGTCTTGGGGTCTTTAAAAGGAGTCTTGGGTCTTTAAAGGGAGTCTGGATAAATTCATGGATGGGGAAGAGAGGTGGATATAGGTAGTGTTAAGAAACAGGAACTACCTCGTGTAGGTCTCACGGCCTCTTGTAGCTTCTTTATTACCTCCGCCAACAAAGTTGGAGGGGTTATGTTTTCACCCCGATCTGTCTGTCTGTCTGTCTGTCTGTTAGTGTACAGGATTTCTCGAAAAGTTACGAATAGATTTGGACCAAACTCGGTATACCAAGTTTATTTGGTATAAGGAAAAACTGATTTAATTTTGGATGAAATCTATTGACAACTGTTGCCATGGCAACCAATTGATGAAATATTCGGCCGGAGGTATGCGCTCATACTGAGTGCATATATATATATTATATATATATATATATATTATTATTCGGGCGGAGGTATGCGCTCTACTGAGTGCCCCCCCCCCCCCCCCCTAGTTTTCTTATGTTCTTATGTTCTTATTTTGACACTATGAGCAGTGCCGGATTAACCATTAGGCAGATAAGGCAGACAAGGCAGAGGGTTCAGTCGTTTATAGGTAGTAACGAAATGGTTGGCTCCAGTAGCAATGGTAATTATTTGGGCATTATTGATGGATTGGCCAGTTTGACCCGTTTTTGTCCCAGCACATCCATCACCATGCCACTCGGGGCTGCGGTCACACGTCTTATTGGTCAAACACAATATGCGAAGAATTCATTGCTGTGATGAATTGCTATAAGAGTAGTAGTAGCCTAATAATGGAAGTAGCAATAGTGGTAGTAGTAACCCTATCCAGTGCATTTTTTAAGCAAATCTTACTGGGTGACATTCTTTGGATATCCAGAAAGGTAATTTAAAGGCCTACCTGCTAAAATATAGTTTTTTGAATACATCAACTTCACCCTTTTGTATGTTGTGTATAAATAAAGATCCTATGCAGTAATAAGAGTGCACTTCTGGATCTAACACACACAGATATGATGAACCGTTGTATCCAGGAAGGATTTTATGAACAAATATCTTGTCGCCCAGTAGCTTCAAATCGTTCTTACTGGGCGACAGTTTTTTCATCACTGGGAGACATTTTGGTCGCCCAGTTGGTACCTGGAACTGTCGCCGATAGGAACTCTCGCCGCCGTCGTCGAGTGTTCCAATTCTTGATATTACAGGACCCAATATATACATTTAACCAAGTGTTACCCGTGTTTCTGCATTCAGGGATGAAATACTATCGTTAGCTGGATCAGTTAGGTTAGATTAGGTGCCATTGTCCAGGTTAGGTTAAAATTTCTACGTCGACGAGAGTTCTAGTTTGTTGTTTCGGCGAGAATTCCCATCGGCGACAGTTCCATAAACCGCCCAGTTGTGATGTTAAAAAATGCACTGCGGCGATGATTAAAGCAACAGTAACTCCCGGACAGATGACGGAGGCCTTACGAAGCATGACGCTGGGTGACGGAGTACCCGGCGTCGACCAACTCGTCAACGTCTCCAACTGCAGCAACGTCAATGTGGGGCCCTCCATCCACTTCACCGTCACGTGCGATGACTCCACTCCCTCCACAAGCGACTACATACCCTCCACTAACGCACCCCCCCCTTCCACAAGCGACTACAGACCCTCCACAAGCGACTACATACCCTCCACTAACGCACCCCCCCCTTCCACAAGCGACTACAGACCCTCCACAACCGACTACAGACCCTCCACCACCAACGCACACACGCCCTCCACAAGCGACTACAGACGTTCCACAAGCGACCACACACTCTCCACCAACGCACACACGCTCTCCACAAGCGACTACAGACGTTCTACAAGCGACCACACACCCTCCATTAACGCACCCCCCCCTTCCACAAGCGACTACAGACCTTCCACAAGCAACCACACACCCTCCACCAACGCACACACCCCCTCCACTAACACACACACGCCCTCAAGTTACGATTCTAGTGGTACCCAAAATTCCACTTACGACGAGGATTTTTCAACAACTCACACCGTCTCCACTTATGCTTCCTAGATCACTCCTGTAACTTTGTAACCCCTTGAGGACCAGAACGTAATTTCCATTGTAATTTGGGTACCATTAGACACTTTTTAGTGATTATAAGCAATGTTTTATAGATATGGCTTGTTTAGTATCCTTGTCCATTAGCAAATTTGGTTTATTAAGTTACTTTTTTGTAATTTTATGGCTCGACAACATACAATTTTTTTTTATAGCAAAGGAAAGATCTGGGCGTGAAGGGGTTAACTAATTAATTACTTTAACTAATAACTTAAACTAATGAACTAAACTAATTTAACTTAAATGATTAACTAATTTAACCTTAAGTTGTTGTTGTGTACGCTATTTCATCCCTCCCTTCGCATTCTCCAATAAGACATGAATACAATTTTAAATACTCATTACTCTAGTGTTTATTTCCCATGCCACATCTCCCTTCCTCGTTGTGATTCTACTTGTCGCCTCATCTAGAAAAGGAACTAGGAAAATAAATAGTTCTCATCACTACCGTAGATAACACTAAAGTCGCCAGGACAACTTTTTTTTCTATTTACAGACGTCTGGTGGCGTTAATACTTACATTTCTACATCCATGATTTCAGGAAAGTTAGAAGGGGCTATCTGGAGAGTCTGAGTATTGGAGTCTCCTATTGAGTGACTAGAGTAATACTTCATCCCTGCTATCACATGGACTGGTGACTGGACTGTGTGGTGAGTTTTTAAGTGGATAAAGGGATTACATACGAACATAAGAAAGTAAGGAAGCTACAAGAGGCCGTGAGACCTACACGAGGTAGTTCCTGATTTGATAAAGGAGAGGTAGGAAAAGTTCTTACGGCTATTAACCAGGGTAGAACAAGAAGTAACGGATTCAAGCTGGAAAGCGTAGATTTAGAAAGGAAATAGGGAAAAACTGGTTCACAAATAGGGTGGTGAATGCTTGGAATGGACTCAGTAGACAGGTAGTTAGTGCAGAGTCATTAGGGAGCTTTAAAGAGGGTGGATAGGTTCATGGATGGGGATGAAAGGTGGATGTAGGTAGTGTTAGGTAACAGGAACTACCAGGTGTAGGTCTCGCGGCCTCTTGTAGCTTCCTTATTTTCTTATGTTCTTATATGTGAGGTGGCGACTGGCGGTATAGTTTCAATTTCCCGCGCGATTCATCCTCTCAAACGCAGGATTGTTGTCGTTCATAAAAGTCAATGATTTGCTCGTGACTTTGATCAATATTATGTAGATTTAATAGTAACAGTATTATTTAATCTTCAAATCAGACTCAGGGGAATGAAACAATGGATATCAGTGGAATGATTTTGCGCGGGCAGTGTTTTGAAAGTGTTTTTTTTGTTTTGGTAACTTTTGGCGTGACTTTATTATATAGATTTAATATTACAGTCATTATTTAACCTTCAAATCAGACTCAGGGTAATAAAACCAGCGTTATCAATATCTTTTGGAATTATCTTTAGGAGTGAGTTTGCGCGGGTAGTTTTGTTTTTATTTTGTTGTGTTTTGGTGACTTTTGGTGTGGGGGGACTTTTATTGATTTATTTACCATATTATGTCAGCTTCACAATCAACTAGAGTAATAAAATGTTACAATCTTTGGAGTGACGAGTGATTGCGCGGGTAGTTTGTTTTGTTTTGTTTGGGACGATTTTGAATAGCTGTAGGAGAGTTCAGTGTTTCCGCAGCAAGTTATGGTCTCCCATGAGTGTATTCAGCATCAGGAGTAATTGGTGGTGTTTTGGGAGGATATATAAGGCAGGGGAGTACAAAACGTATGAGGTGGACATATTTGTTTAATATCGGACGAAACATGGACTATTTAATGTCACATAAATCGTCGCAAATTCGTATTCGACTTAATTTGGTGTAGAATATTGCGGTGTTTCAGTGTATTTGTATGGTTTACGGTTATTTCGCCCACACGTCAGTTCGCCCACAAGACTTTTCGCCCACATGTAAGAGTCAATTCGCCCATTCTGAAGTCAATTCGCTCACACGTTCCATGTCACGTCCACTGAGCAGGTGAGAGGTAAATGAACCACCAGTAGTAACCTTGGGCGAAATGACTCCATAGTGTGGGCGAATTGACTCCATGGTGTGGCGAAATGGCATGTGGGCGAAATGACCGGATACCATTCTGAGGGATCTTGACTTGATGATTAAACCCTTTACTATCACAATTATAAATACTTGTAGAATGACTGTTCCACTTCCTCGTGTGTGTGTGTGTGTGTGTGCGTGTGTTATGTGTGTGTGTGTGTGTGTGTGACAGGAACTCTTTGTATGTGGTAGGATTAGGAAGTGTAGATAAGGATGATAATTGCTGACTATTTATCCATTGTGTGACTGATAAAGGCAGAGGGGGGGGGGGAGGTTATCTTGCCGCCGCAGTCACGCCTTTGTGTCGGTAATGAGGCATGCAACCCTTGCCTCAATGGGGGATGGTCCAGCCTCCAGACTCCTGAATTTTACCGCATTATCGTCCCACCTATATTTACTATTTACCGGCGATACACAGGCGACAGGTGTGTAGTGACAGTTGTGGTAAAGCGAGAGAGGCTAAGAGTGAGGTGTTAGCCCCCCAGTGTGTGTGTGTGACCTAAAGAGCGAACGCGCAGTTCTCGTCCACTATAACGGTGTCAGCCCCGTACCGCCGCGGCCACGGGTACGGCGCGGGCCACAGTGGTCCTTAGAAGCTAATCTCCGACACGCGGGACTCGAACCTAGGATCAGCGCATCAAGGTATACCCTGGGTACGTCTCTGTAGTATTCAGCGGGAGACACTTAGCGAAAACACGTCAAAATATTCCATTTACCGGCAATCAAACTATCATGTCGTCATATTTCAGGAGAATATTACGCTGAAAGGCTAATATGGCGGCAATGTATTATCGTCCCGCCTATATTTATCACTAACAATAGATTTAGTATCACTAATATGCCATAAATAAGGTATTTAAGGGTAAATATCACCTTATTTCCCATTAAATAAGTCTATATATCTTGGGTAAACAACAAACATGGCGGCCCAGTTGAGAATTGGCCCCGCCAATCAGCGTTCAGGCCCCGGCCTGAACGCTGATTGGCTGTCAATGTAGCGAGGCCTCTGATTGGCCCTTGGAAATCCTGGGCTTACGAGGTGCCAATTACGCATTCTAAAACGAATAATAACTTTTTTATTCGTGCACCGATATAAGATTGCATTGTCTTATTGAAAACCTTAGTTTGTTTTATGAACTTCCATAAAAAGTCTCTTGAGTTAAAGGCCTTCGTAAAAGAAATATGACTCAATCAGTTAGTAACCGTAGATTTTACAGATTTTTTGTTGATAATTCTTTTTTTACGCCAAATGTAGGGGGATTGTTGTGTGTTTTAATATAATTCAATATTCCCGCATCGTTTTATGTATTAATCACGCGCCTGAAGGCTGTATTTTGTTTCTTTGTTTTAAGGGGTTTTTGTTTACACTTTATCGTCAATCTTATTCTTACTTGTAAATGAGCGGTGAGGTTATTTGTGTGTGATTAGCTGTGCCTACAGGCGCAGTGTGTTTGTGTGTGTTTATGGGACGTGTTTTTCACGTGTTTACTGGAGGAATACATCTGACTCAGTGCTTTATAGGGTCAAATTATCGAAAAAACAAAAGATGTTTTGTTTCTTGGTTTCAACACTGAACTAGGATCTGTTACTGCTTATAAGATACACACAGCATATACTATTTACCCATATTTTTTCACGAATTATACGGGCTTTATTAAAAAGTCGATTTTTGTTATGGTGAATTTGAGCTTTTTTCGGCCAATTTTTAAAACCCAATATTTCATTAATTCTTCGTTATTTCATTGTTTTTTTAGGCTTATTGCGTCCTATTTATCATTATTTTACTTTATCCGAGTTGATTTATTCATTTAATGTTTTTGATTAATGAAGGGAAAAGTTGTAGCCTCGAGTAGGATGTCAAGATCAAGATAAGCTCTAATCAAGTCCTTGATGACGTCACAGCGGCCATATTGGGCGGCAATTTATCCTTATTCTTACATTTATACCTCAATTTACGGCTTCCCGTGCAATATTCAAGGCTATGTAAGGGGTAAGAAAGGGTGTGGGGCTGTATTGCATGATATTACCCATTGATAAAGACAATATATGCACGATAAATAGGTAAAAACTGGGTATTTCTGGCTTCGCTTATCTTACTTATTTTATTTTATTCTGCTTTTTACCTCAATTTACGGGTTCCCTTGCAATATTCAAGGCCATGTAAGGGGTAAGTAAGGGTGTGGGGCTGTATTGCATGATATAATACCCAAGCAGAGGCAATATATGCAAGCTAAATGGGTAAAAACTGGGTATTTCTGGCTTCACTTATCTTATTTTCTTCTGCTTTTTACGTCAATTAGGTTTCTGCAATATGCAAGGCTATGTAAGGGTAATAAGGTTTGTGGGCTGTATTCATGATTATAACAGCCAAGCAGTGGCAATATAGCACGCTAAATGGGGAAAAAAGGGGGAATTTCTGTTTCAAACTTTTCCCATTATAAAACAAGCCTTTATCTATAGTCTATAGATTTTAGAGTGTTTGTGGTATCACTAATACACTTGGGTCTAATCACCTGGGTTTCATAAGGTGCGGGCGTAGTGCATGAACAAGGGCTGGAAGGGGGCTAAGAGTTTCTTTTTTTTTCTCCATATACATAAGTGTATAGCGCTGTAGGCAGTGTTTACCCAGGGGTGGGATGGTGGCTTCTGGAGTTCACTGAGGCTGTGATGGTGCTTGCCGGGTGCAGCGGTTATAGTGAGCCTGGATAGAGCTATGCCGCCCCTGTGCCTCGATACTCACATCGAAGGTAGAGTTATGGGCAGGGATGGGTCTTAGCATCGACGCTGAGAATTTTGGTTAGGTATACAGCATTATTGGAAAAGCATAAACTTTGAGGTTTGAAAAGTACGTATGGAATCCTTTGTAATATTTGCTTGTGCGGTGTTTCAGGTGAGGATGGCGTCTTTAGCGGGCGTGAAGGAGAGGATCTTGGCTGGCCGAGTGGTGGGGCTTCAGGGCGACATCAAAGTGAGTGCTCTCTCTCTCTCTCTCTCTTGAGTCATTGATATATACCTAGCTGTCCATTCACGGTATCCCTGGCATCATTATCATTTATATACCTATGTTAGCATCACCAACCACTGCCACAGCTTAGCATAGAAGGAGACTCATAGATAAAGCCTTAGTCCGTGCTATCCTGTTAGTTGGCAGTATGTTCTACCCAAACTAAATTGGCCTACCCCTCTGTTTTTATTTTATTCTCTTACTGTCTTCTTTATAGGGACTGGCAACTACGCAGGCTTTGTGTTACCCATTTTTGTTGTGCCCTTGGCCAGTCCCTTGTGATGTAAAAATAAAATAAATAAAATAAATGTAGTTCTACAGATACTCTCTAAAAATCAAAGGCCTGTACCAAGAGTCATGATGAAGGTCGAACAACGAACGACTGAGGAAGGGTACTCTAAAAGGGATATATTTCGGAACGAGGAGCAGCGACGACGGTGGAAGGTCGGCACGTACCCCGTGTCTTCGTGCCGACCTTCGTTGCTGCTCTTCGTTTAGAAATACAGGTTGAAGTTCCCAAACTCGGCATCCCAAGACTCGGCAACACCCAAAACTCGGCTATGGTTCCGGATTTTCCAAAACCCGGCAGAACACCCAAAACCCGGCGCGTAGTTGCCGGGTCGGCCGCTGGGTGCCACCACACTAGGCCGCTTGGTTTCTCCCGCCAATTTGTTTGTTGTTATTGTTCAGTGGTGTTGTGACTGTAGAGTTGTGTACACTGTTATTTTGTGTATTTCTACTGGTCTGTTATTGGTATTATGGCTCCCAAACGTCCAAACGTGATTTTCATGCTTTTTTCCCCTTAATATATCTACGTTCTAAAAGTCGGAAAATTCCATTACTCGGCTAGGCGCTGGTCCCGAGGTTGCCGAGTTTGGGAACTACAACCTGTATATCAGTTTTAGGGTAACCTTCCTCAGTCGTTCGTGGTTCGTCGCTCGACCTTCATCACGACTCTTGGTGCGGGCCAAAGAGTCCTGGGGTATCTGTTCTTCCTATGTATTCCTGTGTAAAGGTCTTGGTCATTTCAGGATCTTTTGGTACCTACTGTCCTATTTTTTTTTTTTATTTTTTTTTTGTCCTGGGGTATCTGTTCTTCCTAGGTAAAAGTCTACTGCTTCTTCTTCTTCTTCTTCTTCTTCTTCTTCTTCTTCTTCTTCTTCTTCTTCTTCTTCTTCTTCTTCTTCTTCTTCTTCTTCTTCTTCTTCTTCTTCTTCTTCTTCTTCTTCTTCTTCTTCTTCTTCTTCTTCTTCTTCATGGCATGTGGTGTATGGATACGATTTCCTCTACCTATTAATTTAACTTTTATTCCCTTTCTAATATACTCAATATTTATTTCAGAATCTTTTGGTGGCCTCATCCAGCGACTCTGAGGGCAAGCAGATTATCCGCGCCTGCTCTCGCTTCGTCTACGAGAATCAAGACCTGGACGAACAGAGTTTTTGTGCCGTGGTGGAGATCGTGGCGTTGTGTTGTCAGTTCCACCATGACCACCTTGTTGGCGACCCTTGCTTCCACGTCAGGTCGCTGTACTACGTCGCCTCCGTGGCCCGGCCCAGGAAGGTGAGTTGACCTGTTTTACATAAGAACATAAGAAATAAGGAAGCTACAAGAGGCCGTGAGACCTACACGAGGTAGTTCCTGTCATTTAACTCTACCTATATCCACCTCTCTTCCCCATCCATGAAATTATCCAGACTCCTTTTAACCCCTTGAGACCCAGAACGTAATTTTCATTGTAATTTGGGTACCATTAGACGTTTGTTAGTGCATATAAGCAATGTTATTATAGATATGACCTGTTTAGTATCCTTGTCCACTAACTCATTTGGTATATACAGTTACTTTTCACAATTTTATGGCTCGACAACAGACAATTTTTTATAGCAAAGGAAAGATCTGGGCGTGAAAGGGTTGAAGATCCCTATTGACTCCGCATTGACCACCTGACGACTGAGTCCATTCCAATCATTCACCACCCTATTTGTGAAAGCAGGGTGGTGAATGAATAGAATGGTGAATAGGTTTGTGTATTTGTAAATCTTGTCCACTTACAAACTAATATCTAGGACCTGAAGGAAACATTAATAGGGAAAAAAATGTTAAGTTAGTGATAAGTTAAGTTCATGATAAGATTCCTTCTCTTTGGGTTCATTGGAGTTTGAAATCCCTTCATCAGTAGGCCTAGTAATGCAAAACTTTCTTCCAAACATTTATTTAGTGACTTAACCCCTTGAGACCCAGGGCGTAATTTCCATTGTGATTTGGGTACCATTAGACGATTTTTAGTGAATGTAAGGAATTATTTATAGCCATGACCTGTTTAGTATCCCTGTCCACTAACTCATTTGGTATATTCAGTGACTTTTCGTAATTTTATGGCTCGACAACATACAATTTTTTATAGCCAAGGAAAGATCTGGGCGTGAAGGGGTTAAGAGTACAGCAAAACCTCTCATATTGGGACTAATTGGGCCAAGGAGTGGTCCGAGTAATGCAAGGATCAGAATAATGGGGGGATATGTATAAAAAAAAAAAAAAATAATAATAACATTCTAGGTGTATATAAATTATATAGCTAGGAAATTTCGACCCCTAAAAAAAAAAAAAAAAAAAAAATTCTAAATGTATATAAATTATATAGCTAGGAAATTTCGACCCCTAAAAAAAAAAAAAAAAAAAAAAAAATTCTAAGTGTATATAAATTATATAGCTAGGAAATTTCGACCCCTAAAAAAATGGTTGCATGTATTTTCAGGAGTTACACCAACACTTCATCAGCTTGGCCGGCAGCATTGAGCCCTACCTTGAGCTGTGTGACACTAGCAAGGAGGAGACTCACACCACAGTGAAGCGGATGTATGTCCTGGTGTGGAATGCCAGCCTGACCATCGCTGTGCCCCTGGTGGCCCTCACCCTGCAGCGAGTGGCCTTCCAGTGCCTCCTGGCCACGGGGGGAAGCATGGCCCAGGTGTGTGACCAGGCCATCAGGGTCCACACGGTATACGAGAATGCAGAAAAAAGTGCCGAGAATTCTATCCAGTATTTTCAGGCTATATTTAAGTACCTAACACAGGCCCTTAGTAAACAGTCTGCATGTGATGAAAACTCAGTCCTCGCTTTAGTGGGTGTTGTCATGGAGTATGCCAAGGTGGCGCTACAGGCAGGCAGGTGCTCCGACTTTGGCAGGAACAGCAAACAGGTCGTGAAGCTCCTAGAGGCCTACTGTGACTCCAAGATGATGACCGGTCTCAAGGCGGGACTCAAACTGCCGGAGATGGCCATTGGACTGCGGCTGGGGAGGTGCGGGGAGGAGATGTTGATGAAGCTGTTAGGGTCGTGTGGCGTGGTGGCTGCCTTGCCGGGCCCCAACACTGTACTGATCCTGGGCCTGCTGACTACCCTGACAGTGGTCCAACAGCCGGTGAGTGTAGTAGGAATGGGTGTGTGGTAGTTATAGTAATGGGGGTGTACAGTAATGAAAGGAATTGTGTGTCGAGTAATGAAAGGAATTGTGTGTCAAGTAATGAAAGGAATTGTGTGTCAAGTAATGAAAGGAATTTGTGTCAAGTAAGAAAGTAGTGTGTCAAATTTTTTTTATATATATACACACATTTGTGCCTATAGCGCCTGTAGGCAGTGGTGACCCAGGGGTGGGATGGTAGGCCCTGGAGGTTCACTTGAGGGCTGTGATGGTTGGTCCTCGCCCGTGGTGGCGCAGGCAGGGTTTTTATAGTGACGCCTGTGATTAGAGGCTCATGCCGCCCCCCTGTGTCCTCCGATGCACTCGCAATCGAAGGTAGAGTTGCTGGGCAGGGCATGTGGGTGTTCTTAGGCCACTCGACGCTGCAGAAAGGTTTTGGTTTTCGTCGGGGATTGAACTCGGGGTCACTGAGAACGCCAGTCGGAGTCGCCAACCACTCTGCTGCCGCCTCCCCAAACAAAAGTAGTTGTTTGTCAAGTAACGAAAGTAACTGTGTATAATTTCGTTGACTATAGAATATGAAGCTGCATTTCTTGTACAGGGAACTGATCTGTAGTGTGCAGTGTTAAATCTTGTCATTAAATTGTTTGTAGAATTAATGAAGTCTTCTAATGCTTGGTCAGAATTTAACCCCTTGAGACCCAGAGCGTAATTTCCATTGTAATTTGGGTACCATTAGACGATTTTCAGTGACTATAAGCAATATTTTATAGATAAGACCTGTTTAGTATCCTTGTCTACTAACTAATTTGGTATATTCAGTGACTTTTCGTACTTTTATGGCTAACAACAGACAGACAATTTTTTTATAGCAAGGGAAAGATCTGGGCGTGAAGGGTTACATTGTTTGTAGAATTAAGGAAGTTTTTTAGTGTTGGATCAGAATTTTTTTTAGTGTTGGATCAGAATTTTCTTAGTGTTTGATCAGAATTTTTTTAGTGTTTGATCAGAATTTTTTTAGTTTGATCAGAATTTTTTTTGTGTTGGATCAGAATTTTTTTTGTGTTGGATCAGAATTTTTTTTAGTGTTGGATCAGAATTTTTTTTGTGTTGGATCAGAATTTTTTTTGTGTTGGATCAGAATTTTTTTTGTGTTGGATCAGAATTTTTTTAGTGTTGGATCAGAATTTAACTGTTCACTCCTTGTTCATAGATTGTATTCTCTTTCCAGTGCACAAATTTAAAGCTCTCCTCGTACATTGTTGACCTGGTGATGAAGCGATGCAGGATACCAGTGTCGGATGAGGTCGTCACTAAGGTACCTATGGCTCTACGGCCTCTTGTAGCTTCCTTATTTGTTCCATTTATTCCAATTGCCTTTATTTTTTTTGAAGCTCAGTTATATCGTCAAATTTCCCTTTTTTTATTTTGAAGCTCTGTTATAATCGTCAAATTTCCCTTTTTTTAATTTTGAAGCTCAGTTATAATCGTCAAATTTCCCTTTTTTTTATTTTGAAGCTCGGTTATAATCGTCAAATTTCCCTTTTTTTAATTTTGAAGCTCAGTTATAATCGTCAAATTTTCCTTTTTTTAATTTTGAAGCTCACAGTTATAATCGTCAAATTTCCCTTTTTTTATTTTGAAGCTCACAGTTATAATCGTCAAATTTCCCTTTTTTTTATTTTGAAGCTCAGTTATAATCGTCAAATTTCCCTTTTTTTTATTTTGAAGCTCACAGTTATAATCGTCAAATTTCCCTTTTTTTTATTTTGAAGCTCACAGTTATAATCGTCTAATTTCCTTTTTTTATTTTGAAGCTCGGTTATAATCGTCAAACTTCCCTTTTTTTATTTTGAAGCTCAGTTATAATCGTCAAATTTCCCTTTTTTTTATATTTTGAAGCTCACAGTTATAATCGTCTAATTTCCCTTTTTTTATTTTGAAGCTCAGTTATAATCGTCAAATTTCCCTTTTTTTTATTTTGAAGCTGTTATAATCGTCAAATTTCCCTTTTTTTATTTTGAAGCTCAGTTATAATTGTCAAATTTCCTTTTTTTTTATTTTGAAGCTCAGTTATAATCGTCAAATTTCCCTCTTTTTTATATATTTTGAAGCTGTTATAATCGTCAAATTTCCCTTTTTTTATTATTTTGAAGCTCACAGTTATAATCGTCAAATTTCCCTTTATTTTATTTTGAAGCTCAGTTATAATCGTCAAATTTCCCTTTTTTTATTTTGAAGCTCAGTTATAATCGTCAAATTTCCCTTTATTTTTATTTTGAAGCTCACAGTTATAATCGTCAAATTTCCCTTTTTTTTATTTTGAAGCTCAGTTATAATCGTCAAATTTACCTTTTTTTATTTTGAAGCTCAGTTATAATCGTCAAATTTCCCTATTTTTATTTTGAAGCTCAGTTATAATCGTCAAATTTCCCTTTTTTTATTTTGAAGCTCAGTTATAATCGTCAAATTTCCCTTTTTTTTATTTTGAAGCTCACAGTTATAATCGTCAAATTTCCCTTTTTTTATTTTGAAGCTCAGTTATAATCGTCAAATTTCCCTTTTTTTTTTATTTTGAAGCTCACAGTTATAATCGTCAAATTTACCTTATTTTTATTTTGAAGCTCACAAATTTACCCTCTTATACCCTCTCTTTCTTACCCTCTTATTTTCTTTATTTTCTTATTTTTATTTTCCTCTATTTTATTTTATTATTTTAACCTCTTATTTTGATTTTTATTTATTTTTATTTTCAATTGTGATTTTCCCATTTCCCAGATTTCCTGCGTCCTCCATGATCAACTGGCGAGCTTCTTTGAGGCGATGAACGGAGGCGCCGAGCCCGACCCGGAGACCTTCTTCAGCCACATGCTTGCCTGGGCCGACGCCACCAAGCCCTTCATCATGACCCACCTCTCCGGGAACCCTGTCAAGATGAGAGCCCTGTACAGCTTTGGTAAGATTTTTTATTTTATTTTTTATTTTTTTATACATCTATGCCTATAGCGTGTGTAGGCAGTGGTGACCCAGGGGTGGGATGGTAGGCTCTGGAGGTTTACTTGAGGGCTGTGATGGTTGGTCCTCGCCCGTGGTGGCGCAGGCAGGATTTTTATAGTGACGCCTGTGATTAGAGGCTCATGCCGCCCCCCTGTGTCCTCCGATGCACTCACAATCGAAGGTAGAGTTAATGGGCAGGGCATGTGGGTGTTCTTAGGCCACTCGACGCTGCAGAAAGGTTTTGGTTTTCTTCGGGGATCAAACTCGGGGTCACTGAGAACGCCAGTCAGAGACGCTAACCACTCCGCTACCGCCTCCCCTAAATGCTGCTTGATGGTACCTCTTTACCCTCAATAACACTATAGTCGCCACTGCACTAATGTTGCCAGGCACCATATATTGCGAATTTTTGCATCACTACAGACTTCTATGTGAGAAGTTAATCAGGCTTAGATTATCACATAACTTAACAATTAACATATGACCTAAAATTGACCTTTCCTAATTGCAGGTGTTCATTTTTGTAACTTTTGGCTCCATGGCTTATCGAAAGAACAAGTACGACACCGCGGGCAAGCTGCTGGAGGTGTCCGTGGATTTGTTCGAGCAGTACCGCAAGCTTTCATCCCAGGAGCAGAAGGTAGTAATAATAATAGTAATTTTTTTTCGAACCCAAGGCTACAGGAAAACAACACCATATATAGACATGAGATAGTAAGGTAGCCTCTCTGTACTCGCACTTTTACTTTACTTTACTTCACTTCACTTTTACTCACTCTTTTACTTATTTACTCTTTACTTGTTTTATTATCATCACCATTACCTTGTTCGAGCAGTACCGCAAGCTTTCATCCCTAGAGCAAAGGTAGTAATAATAATAATAATTTGTTTGAACCGTCTACCTCCTCCTAACTAACCTCCCACACGAGATCGAAGACGACGAACCACCCCTTCTTAACAACGCCTCGTCAGCCCTCCCCTCCCCTGCGGCAGACAATGCGCCGCCCAGTAACCCCCCGGCCTTATGGGGAGTAGCTATGGGGCTCGGTTTGTTTGTATTCTTCGTACTTTATTTACCGTATCTTCTCTTTTCTTCGCCCTTTCCTTTTCTTTGCCTTTTTTAGCGTTTATTTACAGGAACTACCACGTGTAAGTCTCGCGGCCTCTTGTAGCTTCCTTATTTTCTTATGTTCTTTCTTATGTTCTTGTCTTTTCTCACCCTAAGACATACAGGATAAACAACCGAATATATAGACATGAGATAGTAAGGTAGCCTCTCTTTACTCGCACTTTTACTTTACTTTACTTCACTTCACTTTTACTCACTCTTTACTTGTTTTATTATCATCACCATTACCTTGTTCGAGCAGTACCGCAAGCTTGCATCCCAGGAGCAGAAGGTAAGGCAGCCTGTTTTGACTTGCGCAGTATGTGAGAGGTAGGAAAGGTTCTTACGGCTATTAACCAGGGTAGAACAAGAAGTAACGGATTCAAACTGGAAAAGCGTAGATTAAAAAAAAAATAGGGAGAAACTGGTTCACAAATAGGGTGGTGAATGATTGGAATGGACTCAGTCGTCAGGTGGTCAGTGCGGAGTCATTAGGGAGCTTTAAAAGGAGGCTGGATAATTTCATGGATGGGGATGAAAGGTGGATGTAGGTAGTGTTAAGTAACAGGAACTACCACGTGTAGGTCTCGCAGCCTCTTGTAGCTTCCTTATGTTCTTATGTTCTTGACAGCGAATTCACTTTGCTGAACGAAACTATTTTTTTCTGGTGAGTTTTTCGGTGTCTTGAATTAATCTGCTAACCGTTTCTGTCGCAAATATTTTTTTTTTTTTTTTTTTTTTTTTTTTTTTTTTTTTTTTTTTTTTTTTTTTTTTTTTTTTTTTTTTTTTTTTTGTTAGGTATAGGTTCGGTTAGGTTCAATTTGTTTTTCAATCATTTTTGTCGCATACTACAAGAAAAAAAGAAAAAAAAGAATTGCGAGAAACTGTTAGCAAATTAATTCAAAACTCACCAGAAAAAAATAGTTTCGTCCACCAAAGGCTAATTCAAAGTCAAAGAAAATCCAATACAGAGTCAAAATCCATCTTTATTTACCTCCCCCTTTTCTCTGGCCGTACAGCTGGGTGTCCTACAGAACCTGACCAAGAAGCTGCAGCTATGGAGTGACGTGCTGCGTTACGGGGGGCAGCACTGGGAGGCCGGCGTGGCAGCTGCACGAGGCTTCCTGATGGGATGTCTGACCTCGGACGACCTGGTCACCATGTGGGTCAAGTGCAAGAGGGATGCCAAGAAGGAAGGCAGTGAGGCATTGAAGGTAAGTGTGAGGCATTAATAAGAGTGTGAGGCATTAATAAGAGTGTGAGGCATTGATAAGAGTGTGAGGCATTGAAGGTAAGTGTGTGAGGCATTAATAAGAGTGTGAGGCATTGATAAGAGTGTGAGGCATTGAAGGTAAGTGTGTGAGGCATTGATAAGAGTGTGAGGCATTGATAAGAGTGTGAGGCATTGATAAGAGTGTGAGGCATTGATAAGAGTGTGAGGCATTAATAAGAGTGTTTGGCATTAATATTGGCATTGATAAGAGTGTTTGGCATTAACCCCTTGAGACCCAGAACGTAATTTCCATTGTAATTTGGGTACCATTAGACGTTTTTTAGTGAATATAAGCAATATTTTATAGCTATGACCTGTTTTGTATCCTTCCACTAACTAATTTGGGTATATTTAGTTACTTTTCGTAATTTTATGGCTAACAACAGACAATTTTATATAGCCAAGGAAAGATCTGGGCATGAAGGGATTAATGCCTTTTATCTGTGGTGTCTCCGGAAGATTAGGAGACATGCAAGCTCCTGTTTGGTTTCCTTCCATGCTTCCAAAAGGTCTATCGCAGAGCCATAGATAGGGAGAGTTCGGCCATGCTCAGTCTAAACAGTGCCATATTACCTCCTCCATTGCTTCCAGTTTCGTATATTGTAATGAAGACGTTACAAATAACTACAAAGTATCATTAGCATCTTAAATTAACATCTTATGGAAGGCCAAAGTGAACAGGCGCTGGATGGGAGGCAGGCTGCAAGCGCGGGCATGGAGGCAAGATGGCGTCGAGTGCCCATGATTTGCCAAGTTAACGTATGGCGAGTATAGTAACTTGAGGCTGACCGGTAATGTTTCCGCAGCACCTGACCGTGTGTGATGCAGTGCGGGAGGCCAGGAGGAGGTACCGGGAGGCCGAGGGTGAGGGTGTGGTGTTTGACCAAGACGCAACCCTGGTCAAGGAAATACTCTGCTACAAACAACAAAAGTACGTAATGGCGTTTATATTTTTCTTGGTTTTAAGCATTAATAACTGTTTTGTGTGACTGGCATCTGTATTTTTATTGATTTTAAGCATTAATAACTGTTTTGTATGACTGGCATCTTTATTTTTATTGATTTTAAGCATTAATAACTGTTTTGTATGACTGGCATCTTTATTTTTATTGATTTTAAGCATTAATAACTGTTTTGTATGACTGGCATCTTTATTTTTATTGATTTTAAGCATTAATAACTGTTTTGTGTGACTGGCATCTGTATTTTTATTGATTTTAAGCATTAATAACTGTTTTGTGTGACTGGCATCTTTATTTTTATTGATTTTAAGCATTAATAACTGTTTTGTATGACTGCTTTGAATCTTTATGCTTAAGGACTAGTCTTCCATGGGAGGGAGTAAGTTTGCTAGGAAGTTTTCTCTCATTAATCTAGCAATGCCTATCATATTTTTATCTCTTGTAGTAAGTTTTGTCTAATTTGTGGTTTTTAAGGAATATCTGGAAGTATCATGTCATTGTGAATCTAAATAGGGATTTAATCATGTATGAACTGACTAGTTCTGTTCAGAATCCGTATGCTAGGAACTAATTTTCAGAAGCTATTTCTCAAAAATATTGGAATTTGCAATGGGTATCCTTGATTCTTTTTTTAAATACATACGGTTTTCTTTACTAACTAAAAAACTATGCATATCGTGAAATGTATAGAGAATAATTGCTAGTAGATCAAGGCTAACATATGGTGTATGCAAAAAATATATGATGGTACTAAACTAATAAACATCTGGTATAATGTAAAAAACCTTACTAAAAAAACATGCTGATAAAAAAACAACTGCTATTTAAATAAACCTTTACTAAAAAAAACCGACTCTCGCTAAAAACACTGCTACCAAAAAACATTGAGTACTACAAAAACACTGTACTACAAAACATGTACTAAAAAAACATGTACTACAAAAACATGCTACTAAAAAACACTGCTACTAAAACCTGCTACTAAACAAAAACACTGCTACTAAAAAAAACACTGCTACTAAAAAAAACACTGTACTAAAAAAAAACACTGCTACTAAAAAAAACACTGTACTACAAAAAACACTGCTACTAAAAAAAACACTGACTACTAAAAAAACACTGCTACTAAAAAAAACACTGCTACTAAAAAAAACACTGCTACTAAAAAAAACACTGCTACTAAAAAAAAACACTGCTACTAAAAAAAACACTGCTACTAAAAAAAACACTGCTACTAAAAAAAACACTGCTACTAAAAAAAACACTGCTACTAAAAAAAACACTGCTACTAAAAAAAACACTGCTACTAAAAAAAACACTGCTACTAAAAAAAACACTGCTACTAAAAAAAACACTGCTACTAAAAAAAACACTGCTACTAAAAAAAACACTGCTACTAAAAAAACAAACTGCTACTAAAAAAAACACTGCTACTAAAAAAAACACTGCTACTAAAAAAAAAACACTGATACTAAAAAAAACACTGCTACTAAAAAAAACACTGCTACTAAAAAAAACACTGCTACTAAAAAAAACACTGCTACTAAAAAAAACACTGCTACTAAAAAAAAAACTGATACTAAAAAAAACACTGCTACTAAAAAAAATACTGATACTAAAATTGTGTTCTACAGATACAACACTTCGGAGGAGCAGCTATTTTGTGGTCGAGTTGTGGCACGCAGTAAACGCGGGGTGGAGTGTCGTGTGCGGGGGTTGTTGGCGGTGGTGGAGGCCCTGTGGACCTACCCTGACATGGAGGCGCAGGAGCAGGAGGCCTCAAGTACTGCTCAACAGGCTAAGGAGATGCTACAGGAGGCTAAGGTGTGTGTGAAGGGAGTCTGTGTGTGTGTGTAATGGTGTGTGTGTGTGTTGTAGTGTATTGGGTGGTGTAACTGATGGGAGAAGATGGCTCGATGTTCCGTCTCAACAGGCTAGAAAGTGTTAGTGGGTAAGGTATGAGAGGGAGTTGTTTGTGTTGTGTATATGAGTGGTGGGGAAGTGTGTGTGTACTGTGAGGGTGAGCGGGTGCCTCAAGTACCGCACAGGCAAGGTATGCTACAGGAGCTAAGGTATTAGAGGCAGTCGATTTACAGTGTTGCTGGACTGGGAGTAGGAGGAAAGAGGCTTGGGAGGTCTATTGGTTATAGGCTAAGGCTATGTGTACAGGATGTATTTAGGTATGTTTAAGTGTAGAATGTAACTTATTTTATGTATCTAATGATTGGTAGTTTAATATTGTTTTTAGTGGTGTTTTGAATTTTAGATTGATTGTATAGGAATGACCAATATGTATTACCATGAAGTATTTATTTTTTTAATGTTATTGTGTTGTGACCTTACTTGAGAGGGAGATAGGCATGGATGTGGTGTGTTTATTTCTAGTTTATTGACCTAGTTGTAACATACAGGAAAATACTATTTGTACTGTCCTGTTCCAATCTACATATTATCAGGCTGCCTTTGAAGTCTGAATATTTTTACTTGCATATTTTTGCATCAAGGTTTTTCCAGGCTTAGGCTTTATACGGGAAGCTGTTTTTTTATGTCCCTTTGCATGTGTCTTTTCATTTCTTCTCATGACCCTTGTATTCTGTGTCCCACCAAACAGATCTTCTCTATCAATTTTTTCGACCTTATGCTCTTACACTGCTATAAATCTCCCTTTCTCTTCTTTTCTCAGATTTGGGTTTAGTCTGAAGTCTTTCCTCATATGTTAAATCTCTCAGGCTTGGAGCCATTTTTGTGGCTGCTCTTTGTATTCTCTCAATCTTCCTTATATCCTTCTTTTTATGTGGTGACCCAATCACTGCCGCATATTCCAACCTTGGTCTTGGAAGCACCTGCTCCCAAGTATGTGTGTGTGTATGTGTGTGTTCCAGCGCAGGGTCACTCATTGAAACTTTGCTCTAACTCTTTCAGACGGGTGACATCAACAAACCAATTCTCCTGGAGCTGGAGGCGTTGGTGCACTTCTGGCAGTACCTTTGCTACATCCAGGTTATGTACGCCAAGGCTGATGTGAGTACTGGAGTGTTATTGTTATTTTTTATTTATTATGGATTTATGGTGTTTTTTTTTATTCCAATAATTGAAGCCTTTTTGGTCATGACTAACATTTAAGCATACAACAATACAAAGAACTCAACAAGATATCCTAACCACCATATGTATGAGTATATGTATGAGTTAGTTATGAGTATATGTATGAGTTATAAGTATGTCTTTATTGAGCCTTGACCTTAGCTGACCCATTGCCACCACCCTGCAGGCCAAGATGAAGGAGGTCAAGAAGGTCAATGTGTTCAGTGCCCAGGTCACGGAGCCCGGGGAGGAGGAGCAGGTGCATGACAGGTGTGAGGGCCGCCCCATGGCTCTCCTCTCCCTGCACACCCAGCACACCTCCCTCGCACCCCTACAGGCCGCCCTCACCACATGGGACAAAATCATCACCGAGGTTTGTTGATGTGTCTTGGGTCTTACTCTTTCTGTCATCATCATCATCATCATCATCTATCATCACACATGGGACAAAATCATCACCAAGGTTTGTTGTTATGTCTTGTGTCTTACTCTTTCTGTCGTCATCATCATCATCATCATCACACATGGGACAAAATCATCACCGAGGTTTGTTGTTATGTCTTGTGTCCTACTCTTTCTGTCATCATCATCATCATCATTTTTCTGTTTGCATATGGGACAATAATATTATCACTGAGGTCTATTGATACTTTCCTCTATCGCTTTCTGTCGTCATTATCTTTCTGTTTAACGTCAGGACTTCCCATACATAAATCTGTCACACTATGATTTTGTATGCAGCGTTAATCCCTTCACGCCCACATCTTTCCTTGGCTATAAAAAATTCTATGTTGTCGAGCCATAAAATAACAAAAAGTAACTGAATATACCAAATTAGTTAGTGGATAAGGCTATTAAACAGGTCATAGCTATAAAATAATGCTTATAGTCACTAAAAATCGTCTAATGGTACCCAAATTACAATGGAAATAATGCTCTGGGTCTCAAGGGGTTAGTCTTTAGTAAAAACTTTATAGTGTTTCATCTTTCTTGGCATTATTAGCTGGTGGGAGGTTTTTGCATCTCACGTCTCATTAGCCTTCAATCAGGGTCATTTCTTACTACAGCTAAGTATTAATTATCCGACCTTGGGGGGACCGAAGGTAGGTCGGATAATTGGAATAGTCGGATGTTCGGATATCACAGTAACCATAAACGTAAGGACAAAATGGTATAGAACATAAAAGATGCAGCTCTTGAAGGCCGATCCAGTGGTAGACGCGAAAGTAAAATTCATGCATAAATAAAGCCATAAATCAATGTTGTCTAAAACCTAAAAAAAAAACGAAGTCAAATAAATGGCCAAAACAAGACACAATGTGGTGGTGAAAAAAGTCGGATGTTTGGAGGTCGGATGTTGGGAATTTGGCTGTATATGTGAACTAGGCGGTTGCACAGGGCCCCCGAAGCCACCAAGGGGCCCCCAAGCTGCCATTATTTGACTTTAGAATCTAGTCTCTTCTCCTCTTAAAGTGCACCAGATTGATGCATTTAAATATTAAAGGCGTGCCCCCGGACCACCTTAGAGGGCTTGGAATCCCCCTACCATAGTTTTACAAAATAAGGCCCCAACAACATTTCGCATAGGGCCCCCAAACAGCATTTCGCATAGGGCCCCCAAACAGCATTTCGCATAGGGCCCCCAAACAGCATTTCGCATAGGGCCCCCAAACAGCATTTCGCATAGGGCCCCCAAGCAGCATTTCGCATAGGGCCCCCAAAGATGCTAGGCCCAAACAACCTGGCCAACTAGCTTTGCATAGGCCAAGATTTCATGGGCTTTCCAAACTTTCGCATGGAAACGCATGTGGACATTTCGCAAGTGTGCCCAACGCTTGGCATACCTCCAACGCTTCGGCCTAGCCCCAACAGCATCGCCTGGGAAACAGCATTCGCCTGGCCGCCAAACACTCCATGGCCCAAACACTATCCTCCATCAAGGGATTTCGCATGGGACCCCAATGCCATTTCGCATCCCCCAACATCATTTCGCATTAGGCCCCCAACAGCATTTCGCATAGGGCCCCAAAGCATTTCGCATAGGGCCCCCAAACAGCATTTCGCATAGGGCCCCCCAAACAGCATTTCGCATAGGGCCCCCAAACAGCATTTCGCATAGGGCCCCCAAACAGCATTTCGCATAGGCCCACAAACAGCATTTCGCATAGGGCCCCCAAACAGCATTTCGCATAGGGCCCCCAAACAGCATTTCGCATAGGGCCCCCAAACAGCATTTCGCATAGGGCCCCCAAATAGCATTTCGCATAGGGCCCCCAAACAGCATTTCGCATAGGGCCCCAAACAGCATTTCGCATAGGGCCCCCAAACAGCATGTCGCATAGGGCCCCCAAACAGCATTTCGCATAGGGCCCCCAAACAGCATTTCGCATAGGGCCCCCAAACAGCATTTCGCATAGGGCCCCAAACAGCATTTTGCATAGGGCCCCCAAACAACATTTTGCATAGGGCCCCAAACAGCATTTCGCATAGGGCCCCAAACAGCATTTCGCATAGGGCCCCCAAACAGCATGTCGCATAGGGCCCCCAAAAGGCTGGAAACTGCACTGGCTTCAAGTATCAAGTAGTGTCATGCTTTTCAGAATCTTCCCTTGGAGAACGCCAGTGTGACATGTGCGAGTGTGACATCCGTGGGCTACATCTTCCACCTGTCTGGTCTGGACGCCTGCACCATCCAGGCCTGGGGACTGCTCATCGCCCTGGCACGCAGACACTCCCTGCAACACTACCTCATCAAGGGTAGGCTACGAGACCTCTTGCCTTCACTCCCTCTCTCTCTTTCTCTCTTATTCTCTCTTTTTTATTTATTTATTGTTTTTAAGATCACTTGCAGACACTCCCTACAACACTACAGACTTCATCAAGGGTAGGCTATGGGACCTCTTGCCTTCACTCCCGCTCAACCCCCTCTCCTCTCTTATTCTCTCTCTCTCTCTCTCTCTCTCTTCTCTCTCTCTCTCTCTTATTCTCTCATTCTCTCTTATTCTCTCTTATTCTCTCTTATTCTCTCTCTCTTTCTCTCTCTCAGTCCCACATCCATGAGTTCATTCCATACCACAGAACTTGTAAACAGGTGACAAAGAGGCCAGTTATGTAAGCTTGAAAGGATCACTCACTCATTGGGTCGTCTCACTCACTTCAACCAATCACGGTAACTTGGGTTGTTGGTCATCAAATACGTCACACCTCCAGGCATAGTTTGGGAGCTGAATATATAACAACAATTCTAATCAACCAGAATCAACACACACAGACACACACCAAAAAAAAAAAAAAAAAAAAAAAAAAAAAAAAAAAAATCTGACCATTGACCAAAAAGAAAAAGAAAAAAAAAAGACCATTGACCAAAAAAAAAAAAAAAAAAAAAAAAAATCAGACCATTGACAAAAAAAAAAAAAAAGTTTAGATGTAAAAATTAGAAGAAAAAAAACATAACAGATCCCTTTCTCCCTCCAATCACCACTACTACCCCCCAATACTAATACTAATACTAATACTAATACTAATACTACTACTACTACTACTACTAATACTAATAATACTACTAAAATAATACAATACGTCACACTTCCAGGCATAGTTGAGCTCATACTGACGGCCCCCGAGCTTGTTGACGCCGGCCTGCTAGGTGAGCTGGAGCAGGCGGTGACCTTTAGTGTGCCGGCCAGCCCTCAGGACACCTCCCACGCCTGCCTCCTGCTCAGTGCCTCCGCCGCCACTGCCTTCCTCTACTACAAGACAGGACAGGTAGGCTACAGGACACTATTTGGGGTTAGTTTAGGTTAGGTTTTGGGGTTAGGTTAGGTGAGGTTTTTGGGTTAGTTTAGGTTAGGGGTTCTTGAGTGTGTGGTTGAGGGTTCTGGGGGTTTAGAGGAGGACAAGGTTTCTATTAAGGGAGGTTTTTTTTTTATTTACCGTATGTTAAGTGAGGTGTGAGAGGACGAATTTTTGTTGAATGGAGGGCTTGTTAGAAAGGGATGTATTTTGTATGCTTAGATAATGTAGGAGGTGTATTTTGTATGCTTAGACAAAATACATCTCTCACATTATATAAGCATACAAAATACATCTCCCACACAGCCTTCCTCCGTGGTACTGAATGTAGATCTCTGTAATGACTTTGATGGTGATTGCCACGACTAATCCTTCAGGAACTACCACGTGTAGGTCTCGGGGCCTCTTGTAGCTTCCTTATTTTCTTATATTTTAATCCTCACAGACTTTTGTAGCTTCTTATTGTTGTTGTCTTATTATTGTTGTTGTTGTTGCTGTCTTATTATTGTTGTTGTTGTTGTTGTTGTTGTCTTATTATTGTTGTTGTTGTTGCTGTCTTATTATTGTTGTTGTTGTTGTTGTCTTATTATTGTTATTGTTGTTGTCTTATTATTGTTGTTGTTGTTGTTGTTGTCTTATTATTGTTGTTGTTGTTGTTGTTGTCTTATTATTGTTATTGTTGTTGTTGTTGTCTTATTGTTGTTGTTGTTGTTGTCTTATTATTGTTGTTGTTGTTGTCTTATTATTGTTGTATTCTTATATGCATCTTATGTTGTGGTGCAGTATGAGGCCGGCATGAAGCTGATACAGACAGCCCTTAAGTCTGAGGTGTTGGGGAGGCGCACCATCAAGTCCACGGAGGCGCAGACGCTGGTGCACCTGGTGGCCTCCCTGTACGCCTGGCTGCCCCCCTGGCTCCTCCCCTGCACACCCCTGCCCGCCCCCTGCTTCTCCCTGGCGTTTCTGGCCTGCAGGGAGGCGCTCGCTCTGGTCATGATGGCGGTGACGGACTCAAACACAGGTGATTGATTGCCACACTGTTGTTGTTGTTGTTGTTGTTGTTGTTATTTGTTTTGCTGATTTGTTTAGTAATGAGTTGTTGATTTGTTGACTTTGTTGAACTAGATGATTAACCCCTTGAGACCCAGAACGTAATTTCCATTGTAATTTGGGTATCATTAGACGATTTTTAGTGACTATAAGCAATATTTTATAGATATGACCTGTTTAGTATCTTTGTCCACTAACTAATTTGGTATATTCAGTGATTTTTCGTAATTTTATGGCTTGACAACATACAATTTTTTTTAGCATAGTCAAGATCTGGGCGCGAAGGGGTTAAAAAGTCAAGAAAGTATATTGAATTACATATATTATTGCTTATAGTATTTAGAAAGTACATATATATTTGAAAGTATATCATCAACGCTTATTTACAACGCTTTTCTCCTGTCTCCCGTGCGCCAGACATCATCTGTTGGCGTCACCGTGTTGCCAGCCTCCTCCTCACCACCTCCTCCTGGCTGGGTCACCTCAGCATCACCACTGCACAGCCCAGGGTAGCAAGGGCATACATCGAAAAGTCACTCGAGTTTGCCCAGCAGCTAATTCTTCCCCTCAGGTTGGTGTCCCCTTCTATGTATTCATCTAGTTTTATTTATTTTTATTTTTATTATTTATTTTGTTTACTTACCTTTATTTTACCTGTTGTATTCATCTATAGTCTATTTTTTTAACAAGGCAAAAATTCCATGCTATCTTAAGGTCTCATGCTTAAAATGATGCCTGTGTTTACCTGATACTATGGTTAACTATGATAAAATACAGCTGACATTAAGAAGAAGTGTAGTATTCCCTTCTCATGCTTAAAATGATGCCTATGTTTACCTGATACTATGGTTAACTATGATAAAATACAGCTGAAATTTAGAAGAAGTGTAGTATTCCCTTCTCCTGCTTAAAATGATGCCTCTGTTTACCTGATACTATGGTTAACTATGATAAAATACAACTGAAATTTAGAAGAAGCGTAGTATTCCCTTCTGCTTAAAATGATGCCTGTGTTTACCTGATACTATGGTTAACTATGATAAAATACAACTGACATTTAGAAGAAGTGTAGTATTCCCTTCTCCTGGCATCAAATATCAGTCAGTGAGCAGCAAGGGGGCAGGATTTTCACCTCATTGAAAAAAATAGACTAGTTGTACAGTACATATATATATAGTTTTATTATTTTTATTTTACGTGCTTTTACTTTACCTGTTGTATTCATCTAGTTGTATTTATTTATTTTTTACTTTCCTTTACCTGTATTCATCTATAGTCTATTATTTTTAACGAGGCAAAAAATCCTGCCCCCTTGCTGCTTACTGACTGATATTTGATGCCAGGAGAAGGGAATACTACGCTTCTTATAAATTTCAGTTGTATTTTATCATAGTTAACCATATTATCAGGTAAACATTGGCATCATTTTAAGCAGGAGAAGGGAATTCTACGCTTCTTATAAATTTCAGGTGTATTTTACCATAGTTAACCATATTATCAGGTAAACATAGGCATCATTTTAAGCAGGAGAAGGGAATACTACACTTCTTCTTAATTTCAGCTGTATTTTATCATAGTTAACCATAGTATCAGGTAAACACAGGCATCATTTTAAGCAGGAGAAGGGAATACTACGCTTCTTCTAAATTTCAGGTGTATTTCATCATAGTTAACCATAGTATCAGGTAAACATAGGCATCATTTTAAGCAGGAGAAGGGAATACTACGCTTCTTCTAAATGTCAGTTGTATTTCATCATAGTTAACCATAGTATCAGGTAAACATAGGCATCATTTTAAGCAGGAGAAGGGAATACTACGCTTCTTCTTAATTTCAGCTGTATTTTATCATAGTTAACCATAGTATCAGGTAAACATAGGCATCATTTTAAGCAGGAGAAGGGAATACTACGCTTCTTCTAAATTTCAGTTGTATTTTATCATAGTTAACCATAGTATCAGGTAAACACAGGCATCATTTTAAGCAGGAGAAGGGAATACTACACTTCTTCTAAATTTCAGCTGTATTTCATCATAGTTAACCATATTATCACATAAACACAGGCATCATTTTAAGCAGGAGACCTTAAGATAGAATGGAATTTTTGCCTCGTTAAAAAAAATAGCCTAGAGTTGTATTTTTTTACTTTTTACTTTCCTTTACTTTACCATTCTACTTTACTATTTTTGAACTGGCCTTATCATGATTTACTCAGTCTATTTACCAGTCCTTTTATCAGTAATCTTCATATTTACAGAATTGCGGAGTTTCTGGAGTTATCAGCCCGAGTCGACGTGTTGTGTGACCAGCTGGAGGACTGCAGAGTAAAGATCGACAGCCTGGAGACACTGCTTAGAACTCACCCCTCACCCCAGGAGGAAGTACAAGACCTCGTACCAGAATTCACCAAACTAACCATCACCAAACCATCCAAAATCAGAACGAAAAAAGAAAAAGGTCTCGAGATATTCTGCGACAGTCTGGCCGGCGATGGGGAAAAAATGCGTACCGACAGCGGGGCCCAGGACTTACACTTGCAACGCCTTCTCCCCATCAAGGCGCAGGACCCCATAGATGCCGCAAGTCTCTCCCCCATTATCGGTCACCTGGGAAATAATGACATTGTGAGGTTCTCGGCGTGTCCCGTCAGTGGCGTTCAGTGCGTTCTCTGCGCCACGCCCATCATCCACCGCCTCCGTGTATCCACCGCCGTGCTGCTCGCGCTCCTCCACGCACACAGCGGGCGGTCCGTGGCGGCTCATAAGTGTCTGGACCAGGTAGGTGGAGGGTGGATTCTTGCTACTCATTCTCTTTTTTTTTGCTCTAGTTCTTAAGTTAACTCCTTCGTCTTGTTGTTGTTGCTTTTTTTTTTTTTTTTTTTTTTTTTTTTTTTTTTTTTATTTATTTATTTATTTATTTATTATTATTATTATTATTATTTTTTTTTTTTATGCCTCCGGGCGATACTAAAATTCTTCTTCTTCTTCTTTCTGTTTTAATGTCGGTTTTTGCCATGATATTTTCTGAGGTTAGACGGCCGATGACACGCTCCCAACTGTCTCTCTCCGTTGTGTGATAGCGTAAGGCTTATATATAAAAAAGTGATCCTGGTTGTATATTTTGTCATTATTGTTTCATGAGTGTTGATTTCAGGAAGAGGTCATTGGGTCATAGGTCAGTCTTGTGTTAATGGGAGTGAGTGAAAAGTTAACTGAAGACCTAATATGACCAGGAAATTATTATTATTATTATTATTTTTATTTTTTTATTTACATCACAAAGGACTGGCCAAATAGCAGACTTTTTTTTTTTTTTAGTATTTATTATTATTTTTTTTTTTTTTTTTTTTATATAACATCACGAAGGACTGGCCAAACAACAGAGACAATTACAGACATTGTAGACAGTAACTGAGTATAACCTTAAATTCTTGACTCATATATTTAATTAATTTCCAGGCCCAGAGTATGTATGTGGACGCTGCGGAGAGGGCCGAGGAGGTGTCCGGGTACATGGCCTCACTGCTCAAGCGCGACGGCAAGGACCGGCCAGCGTCACCCAGCATGTTCGTCAAGTCAAGATTAAGCTTGGTGAGTGCGAGAAATTTATGTGCTAAGAACAGGGAGTTTTAAAAGGAGGCTAGGCAATTTCATGGATGGGAATGAAAGGTGGTTGTAGCACTTGTAGGTAGTGTTAAGTAACTGGAACTACCACTTGTAGGTCTCCCAGCCTCTTGTAGCTTCCTTATTTTCTTATGTTATTAGAATACTGAAACCTGCATGATACTTACTATTTACTATGACAAGCACAATATATTATTAAAGAGGGAGAGATCTATGACAATCTGATGATCTGTAAAATGTCATAGATTTTGAAAAGTTATTATTGTTTTTATTATGATATGAAAATAAGGCATATCCATCATGACTAGTGTCCCTTCCGTGCACATTTCTTTGTTTTAATTATCTTTGTCCTGTAATGTTTTTGTTATTTTCCTGTCTTTTCCTCCTCCTCTTTCTGTCTTTTCCTCCTCCTCTTTCTGTCTTTTCCTCCTCCTCTTTCTGTCTTTGTCCTCCTCTTTCTGTCTTGTCCTCCTCTTCTCTGTCTTTCCTCCTCCTCTTTCTGTCTTTGCCTCCTCCTCTTTCTGTCTTTTTCCTCCTCCTCTTTCTGTCTTTGCCTCCTCCTCTTTCTGTCTTTTCCTCCTCCTCTTTCTGTCTTTGCCTCCTCCTCTTCTGTCTTTCCTCTCCTCTTCGTCTTTTCCTCCTCCTCTTTCTTCTTGCCTCCTCCTCTTTCTGTCTTCCCCTCCTCTTTCTGTCTTTTCCTCCTCCTCTTTCTGTCTTTTCCTCCTCCTCTTTCTGTCTTTGCCTCCTCCTCTTTCTGTCTTTCCTCCTCCTCTTTTGTCTTTCCCTCCTTTCTGTCTTTTCCTCCTCCTCTTCTGTCTTGCCTCCTCTCTTTCTGTCTTTCCTCCTCCTCTTTCTGTCTTTCCTCCTCCCTTTCTGTCTTTGCCTCCTCCTCTTTCTGTCTTTTCCTCCTCCTCTTTCTGTCTTTCCTCTCCGTTCTTCTTTTTCTTCCTCCTCCTTTCTGTCTTTTCTCCTCTCTTTTTCTTTCCTTCCTCTTTCTGTCTTTGCCTCCTCCTCTTTCTGTCTTTGCCTCCTCCTCTTTCTTTTTTTTCCTTTTCCTCCTCCTCTTTCTGTCTTTTCCTCCTCCTCTTCTGTCTTTCCTCCTCTCTTTCGTCTTTCTCTCCTCTTTCTGTCTTTCCTCCTCCCTTTCTGTCTTTCCTCCTCCTCTTCTGTCTTTTCCTCCTCCTCTTTCTGTCTTCTTCTCTCTGTTTCCCTCCTCTTTCTGTCTTTTCCTCCTCCTCTTTCTGTCTTTCCTCCTCCTCTTCGTCTTTTCCTCCTCCTCTTTCTGTCTTTTTCCTCTCTCCTGCTTTCTTCCTTTTCTCTCCTCCTCTTTCTGTCTTTCCTCCTCCTCTTTCTGTCTTTCCTCCTCCCTTTCTGTCTTTTCCTCCTCCTCTTTCTGTCTTTCTCTCTCTTTCTGTTTTCCTCCTCCTCTTTCTGTCTTTTCCTCCTCCTCTTTCTGTCTTTTTCCTCCTCCTCTTTCTGTCTTTCCTCCCCCTCTTTCTGTCTTTCCTCCTCCTCTTTCTGTCTTTCCTCCTCCTCTTTCTGTCTTTCCTCCTCCTCTTCTTTCTTTCCTTCTCTTTTGTCCCTCCTCTTTCTGTCTTCCCTCCTCTTTCCTTCTTTTCCTCCTCCTCTTTCTGTCTTTCCTCCTCCTCTTTCTGTCTTTCTCCTCTCTTTCTGTCTTTCCTCCTCCTCTTTCTGTCTTTTCCTCCTCCTCTTTCTGTCTTTCCTCCTCCTCTTTCTGTCTTTTCCTCCTCCTCTTTCTGTCTTTCCTCCTCCTCTTTCTGTCTTTTCCTCCTCCTCTTCTGTCTTGCCTCTCCTTTCTGTCTTCCTCCTCCTTTCTGTCTTTTGCCTCCTCCTCTTTCTGTCTTTTCCTCCTCCTCTTTCTGTCTTTTCCTCCTCCTCTTTCTGTCTTTTCCTCCTCCTCTTTCTGTCTTTCTCTCCTCTTCGTTTCCTCTTCTCTGTCTTTTCCTCCTCCTCTTTCTGTCTTTTCCTCCTCCTCTTTCTGTCTTTTCCTCCTCCTCTTTCTGTCTTTCTCCTCCTCTTCTGTCTTCTCTCCTCTTTTGCTTTCCTCCTCCTCTTTCTGTCTTTTCCTCCTCCTCTTTCTGTCTTTTCCTCCTCCTCTTTCTGTCTTTTCCTCCTCCTCTTTCTGTCTTTTCTCCTCCTCCTTTCGTCTTTCTCCTCCTCTTCTGTCTTTTCCTCCTCCTCTTTCTGTCTTTTCCTCCTCCTCTTTCTGTCTTTTCCCTCCTCTTTCTGTCTTTTCCTCCTCCTTTTTCTCTGTCTGTTTTCCTCCTCCTCTTTCTGTCTTTTCCTCCTCCTCTTTCTGTCTTTCCTCCTCCTCTTTCTGTCTTTCCCTCCTCTTTCTGTCTTTGCCTCCTCCTCTTTCTGTCTTTCCTCTCCTCTTTCTGTCTTTTCCTCCTCCTCTTTCTGTCTTTTCTCCTCTCTTCTTCTTCTTCTCCTCTCTTTGTCTTTCCTCCTCCTCTTTCTGTCTTTGCCTCCTCCTCTTTCTGTCTTTGCCTCCTCCTCTTTCTGTCTTTTCCTCCTCCTCTTTCTGTCTTTTCCTCCTCCTCTTTCTGTCTTTTCCTCCTCCTCTTTCTGTCTTTTCCTCCTCCTCTTTCTGTCTTTTCCTCCTCCTCTTTCTGTCTTTTCCTCCTCCTCTTTCTGTCTTTTCCTCCTCCTCTTTCTGTCTTTTCCTCCTCCTCTTTCTGTCTTTTCCTCCTCCTCTTTCTGTCTTTTCCTCCTCCTCTTTCTGTCTTTTCCTCCTCCTCTTTCTGTCTTTTCCTCCTCCTCTTTCTGCTTTTCCTCCCCTCTTCTGTCTTTCCTCCTCCTCTTTCTGTCTTTTCCTCCTCCTCTTTCTGTCTTTTCCTCCTCCTCTTTCTGTCTTTCTCCTCCTCTTTCTGTCTTCCTCTCTTTCTGTCTTTTCCTCCTCCTCTTTCTGTCTTTCCTCCTCCTCTTTCTTCTTGCTCCTTTTGTCTTCCCTCCTCTTTCTGTCTTTTCCTCCTCCTCTTTCTGTCTTTTCCTCCTCCTCTTTCTGTCTTTTCCTCCTCCTCTTTCTGTCTTTGCCTCCTCCTCTTTCTGTCTTTGCCTCCTCCTCTTTCTGTCTTTTCCTCCTCCTCTTTCTGTCTTTGCCTCCTCCTCTTTCTGTCTTTTCCTCCTCCTCTTTCTGTCTTTTCCTCCTCCTCTTTCTGTCTTTTCCTCCTCCTCTTTCTGTCTTTTCCTCCTCCTCTTTCTGTCTTTTCTCCTCCTCTTTCTGTCTTTCCTCCTCCTCTTTCTGTCTTTTGCCTCCTCCTCTTTCTGTCTTTTCCTCCTCCTCTTTCTGTCTTTTCCTCCTCCTCTTTCTGTCTTTTCCTCCTCCTCTTTCTGTCTTTTCCTCCTCCTCTTTCTGTCTTTTCCTCCTCCTCTTTCTGTCTTTTCCTCCTCCTCTTTCTGTCTTTTCCTCCTCCTCTTTCTGTCTTTTCCTCCTCCTCTTTCTGTCTTTGCCTCCTCCTTTTCTGTCTTTTCCTCCTCCTCTTTCTGTCTTTTCCTCCTCCTCTTTCTGTCTTTCCTCCTCTCTTCTGTCTTTTCCTCCTCTCTTTCTGTCTTTTCCTCCTCCTCTTTTCTGTTATTTGCCTCCTCCTCTTTCTGTCTTTTCCTCCTCCTCTTTCTGTCTTTTCTCCTCCTCTTTTCTGTCTTTTCCTCCTCCTCTTTCTGTCTTTCCTCTCTCCTCTTACTGTCTATTGCCCTCCGTTCTGCTTTGCTCTTCGTTTCTGGTCTTGCCTCCTCTATTCTGTTTTCCTCCTAGTCTTATCTTCTCTTCTCCTCTCTTTTTCTTTTCCTCTCTCTGTTCTTTTTTCATACATCTACTTCTGTCCCTCCTCGCCTTCTGCTTGTCATCCTCTTTCTGTCTTGCCTCATCCTCTTACGTCTTTACTCACCATCAATTTTGCTTTCCTCCCCTCTTTACTGTTTTTTATACTAATTTTGTCTTTAACCCTGCATTTCTGTCTTTAGCTTCCTCTTCTGTCTTTTCTTCCCTTTCGTTACCCTTTTTCTTCTTTTCTCCTCTTCTCTGCTCTCCCCTGCTTTGCCTCCCCTCTTCTGTTTACTCTCCTTTCTTTCCTCCTTTTCGTTCTCTCTCCTTTTTACCTGTCTTTCTCTCCTGATTCTTCCTTCTGCTTTTTCCTTTCGTCTTCCTCCTATTCGTTTTTGTTATTCGTTTGTATTGATATGGGTTCTTGTATGATTTAGGATTTCTTTTCTTTTTTCCTCTGCTATCTATTTGATCACAAATTAGGCGCTTTATCCTCATCTGCTTAAAATATTTGCCTGGGTTTAACTTGGATAACTAGGGATATACTAAATGATAAAATTTAAAAATTCTTAACGAGCAAAAATTCCATCTATCTAGGTCTCATCTTAAATGATCCTGGTTTACCTGATACTATGTAACTGATAAATACAGCTGAAATTTAGAAGAAGCGTAGTATTCCCTTCTCCTGCTTAAAATTATGCCTGTGTTTACCTGATAATAGGGTTAACTATGATAAAATACAACTGAAATTTAGAAGAAGCGTAGTATTCCCTTCTTCTGCTTAAAATTATGCCTGTGTTTACCTGATAATAGGGTTAACTACGATAAAATACAACTGAAATTTAGAAGAAGCGTAGTATTCCCTTCTCATGCTTAAAATTATGCCTGTGTTTACCTGATAATAGGGTTAACTACGATAAAATACAACTGAAATTTAGAAGAAGCGTAGTATTCCCTTCTTCTGCTTAAAATTATGCCTGTGTTTACCTGATAATAGGGTTAACTACGATAAAATACAACTGAAATTTAGAAGAAGTGTAGTATTCCCTTCTCCTGGCATCAAAAATATCAGTCAGTAAGCAGCAAGGGGTCAGGATTTTTCACCTCGTTAAAAAAAACAGACTAGTGGGACCTTGTACTCTTAACTCACTTCAATGTAAAAAAGAAATAGGGAAAAACTGGTTCACAAATAGGGTGGTGAATGATTGGAATGGACTCAGTAGACAGGTAGTTAGTGCGGAGTCATACGGGAGCTACAAAAGGAGGCTAGAGGATTTCATGGATGGGGGTGAAAGGTGGTAGTTTTAAGTAACAGGAACTACCTCATGTAGGTCTCGCGGCCTCTTGTAGCTTCCTTATTGTCTTATGTTCTTATGTTATATACTTAGTTCACCTCTACCTCCACTTTAGTCTTGCCCCACTCATGATGTTATGATTTTTCAGCTGTTGATTCAAAACATGCATTATGCCGCTGTCCTCTCCTTGCAAGGTCAGGCCCTGGAGAAAGTGATCAGCAGGTGTGCAGAAGCTCCTGAAGGTAAGTAAGACAGTGTGAGATGGGAGAGTGTTAATGCCAGCCAGGTTATAGGAGTGATTTGTGACGTGGTAATGAAGGAAGGAAGGAAGGAAGGAAAGAAAGGAAAGGAAGAAAGAAAGAAAGAAAGAAAGAAAGAAAGAAAGAAAGAAAGAGAAAGAGAGCGAGCGAGCGAGCGAGCGAGCGAAGGAAGGAAGGAAGGAAGGAAGGAAGGAAGGAAGGAAGGAAGGAAGGAAGGAAGGAAGGAGTAGATCATTAGATATGGAAGAAAAGAAGGAAGTAGAGCGTAAAGGAAGAAAAAGAAGGAAGTGAAATAAGGAAGGAAGGAAGAATATATGAAAGAAAAGACAAAAGGAAGGAAGGAAAGAAAGAAGTGATGGTAGACCGTAAAGGAAGAAAAAGAAGGAAGGAAATAAGGAATGAAGGAAGAATATATGAAAGGAAAGAAGGAAGGAAGGAAGGAAGAGTGTAATGAATAGAAGGACGTGTTTAACTCCTTCACGACCAGATCTTTCCTTGGCTATAAAAAATCATATGTTCTCGAGTTATAAAATTACGAAAAGTCACTGAATCTACCAAATTATTTCGTGGACAAGGATACTAAACAGGTCATAGCTATAAAATATTGCTTATAGTCACTAAAAATCGTGTAATGGTAGTTAAATTACAATGGAAATCACGTTCTAGGTCTCAAGGGGTTACTAGGAGTCTAAACTAGGGAATTAATAGATTTAGAGGTATGTACATATATCTACTAGGAATACTTTGTGTAGACTGTAGAACCTCTATGCCTTATCCCTTTTACTATCTCCTTTATCCTCTCCTTTACTATCTCCTTTATCCTCTCCTTTACTATCTCCTCTCCTTTACTATCTCCTCTCCTTTACTATCTCCTTTATCCTCTCCTGTACTATCTCCTCTCCTTTACTATCTCCTCATACTATATCCTTTACTTATCCCATTTACTTATCCCTTCAATAACCTTGTCGTTCGTACTTGCAAAGTGTCTAGATAGGATCAAAGTATCTTATCTTATATCTTATCCCCCTGTAGATATTGTTCAGCCAGCCATCATGGGACAAAAGGAGGATGATTTGGTTACCGTCACAGTAATAACGACGCCGAGATGAGAGGTAAAAGCTGCTCCAAAACGACCCGCAGTCTCCTCAACGCCCCTAAACCCGTCAAGAGAAGAAATCTACGCTTCAATATTCCGAGCGACGACGAGGAGAACAGCTCCGCCAAGCCTGCCAGCGACCCGACACCCCAGAAGCTGATCACGCGGACACCCAACAAGTTCTTCAAGTCAAAGATGAAGCCCCCGAGCAGTGTGAGAAAAAAGGAGAATGTCGAGAATAAAAGAATCGTGGAGACACTCGCGGCAGATTGGTGTGACACTTTACCCTCTGTAGTGCTTAACGTGCCCAGCGACCTCCCTGTCCCACGCTCCCCACTCAACAGCATGTCTCAGTACTCCTCTCAGCCTGACGGGGAGAGGCTGGGACCTGCCATCGCTCCAAGAAGCACATCCAAGACTAGAAATATAGTCGGTCAGAGAACAGGGACAGCGGCATCAAAGTCTGCTACAGCTAGAGGAAGAAATACCGTTATCGCATCACGGAGTCCTGATGATGTTAAGCCTCAAGGGGAGACCGCAACCTTAAGGGGGAGAGGGAGGGGCAGGCCGACCAAAGCCACCTCCAAAGCCAAAGTCACCACCGAGCCCAAGTCGTCGTCAAGGACCCGAGCCTCCCGTTCCCTTCGCCTTATATAACCCAGGTAGTCCTAGGCATTGTGTTTCTTACTCTTATAATTTCACCATTACATTATTTATATTATTCACTATAGTCTATTTTTGTTATTAGGGTCAAAATGCAGTCAGGAAGCCATGCCCCCTGCCTCCCCTTCTATTCTACAGGGCAGGTGATTGGTGCATTCCTCGTATCATCACTACCAATCACAATATCTTCACTACTTAACAGCGTGTGACCACTGGAATGAGCAAGCTTCACTACAGAGGGAGTTTTGATTTTGTCACCCTCTGTGAAGATTGCTCTGTCCAGTGGTCACGCCGCAGTTAAGTAGTGAAGATATTGTGATTGGTAGTGATGATACGAGGAATGCACCAATCAGCTGCCCCGTAGCATAGAAGGGGAGGCAGGGGGCGTGGCTTCCTTACTGCATTTTGACCATAATAACAAAAATAGACTATACACGAACTATTTTTAGGTTGTCCATATGAATGTTTATCTTCTAAGTCTTCCCCCAGAGAACTGATTTGATTGACAAACACCTCTTTTTCAGTATTGCGTATGCATGTGTGTATGTATTTTGATATTATTGAGGAAACTATTAAGAGTTTTAGTTAGGATATTTTTGAGAAAGGATAATCTAAAATTGCAGGATAAAAATCAAATATTTATAATTTTAATTTCTGAGCTCTGGCGCCAGTCAAGTGTACAGTCTTCACTATAGATTATTTTATTTTTTAATATATTTTAGGGTATTAAAGTTTTTATTGAGTCGTCATCTTTATATGTCTTCCTTGATATCGTAGTGAAAAGAGATAATCTTTGAAATCCTACAGAAATTAATCAGGGTAGAACAAGAAGTAACGGATTCTAGCTGGAAAAGCGTAGATTTAAAAAGGAAATTGGGAGAAACTGGTTCACTGTTTCACTGTGGTAAATGATTGGAATGGACTCAGTCGTCAGGTGGTCAATGCGGAGTCTATTGGGGTCTTTAAAAGGAGGCTGGATAAATTCATGGATGGGGATGAAAGGTGGATATAGGTAGTGTTAGGTAACAGGAACTACCTCGTGTAGGTCTCACAGCCTCTTGTAGCTTCCTTATTTTCTTATGTTCTTAAATTCATTTGATTATAAAAGCAATACATATATAACCTTAGACAAGGCAATAGTGTTGATGAGGTGATGTGAATACTGCGTGACTGTAATCCAGGGGCACAAGGCGGCCCTCAGGTGGCCCTCAGGGTGTCCGACATGGCCTGTGGTGCAGCTGGGGGTAGTATTTGATCCACTTGTTGCTCACTGAAACAAAAAATATATATTGGTTTTAACCCCTTCACGCCCAGATCTTTCCTTTGCTATAAAAATTGTACGTTATCGAGCTATAAAACTACGAAAAGTAACTGAATATACCAAATGAGTTAGTGGACAAGGATACTAAACAGGTCATAGCTATAAAATATTGCTTATATTAACTAAAAATCATCTAATGGTACCCAAATTACAATGGAAATTACGTTCTGGGTCTCGAGGGGTTATATTCAGCTGCCCGCCTTCCACCCACCAACAAAAAGTAAAAGTAATGGGGAAGTATTCATAGCTGTCTATTGCCTTTGTACTCACCCATTGTGCTTATAATGAACAAATGAACTGCAACCCCTTCACGCCCAGATCTTTCCTTTGCTATATAAAATTGTCTGTTGTTAGCCATAAAATCACGAAAAGTAACTGAATATACCAAATTAGTTAGTGACAAGGATACAAAACAGGTCATATCTATAAAATATTGCTTATATTAACTATAAAAATCATCTAATGGTACCCAAATTACAATGGAAATTACGTTCTGGGTCTCAAGGGGTTAACAGTAGCTACACGGGGTGACTGACTGGCTACCCCATTTTATATACACTTAGAGAACACCTACATTTCCAGCCCTTACCTACCCCACTTAATGCCACGCAGCACAGGGCAGGCAGCATGCAGGGTGCGTTCGTCTCCCTTCCCGGACGGCAGCAAGTTCCACCACAGCACGGCACTGCCCTTCCGCGGCGCCACACCCACACCCACGCGCGGGAACACCGTGCGTCCACCCTCGGCCACGTCGTTCATCTGGCGGGCGTGGATGCAAGGTAGGTAAGTACTATTAAGCTCTTCACACCCAGGTACTTATTAAGCTCTTCACACCTAGGTACTATTAAGCTCTTCACACCCAGTTCTTTCCTTTGCTGTATTAAATCGTCTGTTAGCAATATAACTACGAAAAAGTAACTCAATAAACCAAATTACGTAGTTAGTGGCCAAGGATATTAAACAGGTCATAGCTATAAAATCTTACATATGCACTACAAATCATCTAATGGTACTCAAGTTACGATGGAAATTACGTTCTGGGTCTCGGGTGAATGCCTAGCACGTGATTTATTTTGTACATATTTTGGAAAGTGGAGTGTTTGTATTTGGGTTGTATTACGGAAGGGTTTTTTTTGGAGGCGGTAGCAGAGTGGTTAGCGTCTCCTGTTCTGGTTATTCCTTTTCACGAGTAATTCTACACACATAGATACTTGCCATGAGAGCCGGAGATTAGTAATGTCCAGTAACATACATTTCAATCACTGTATACGTTGGAAAGTTAATCTGTGGTTTCGTGAGGATGTAGAGAGACGCCCGGGTAGTTGAGGTTGTATAATTATGTAAATCTACAATATATACACTTAACGAAATGGACACGAGTCTCTGAACCTGAGAGATGCATTTGTCTGCTGATCAACAAAGGTGACGAGCGGTACGATCTTTTTGTATGTGTTTGTTTCTGCGATAAATCCTTTTTAGTTAGTGTATTTTTTCTTTTTCATAGGGCAAATATATTGACTCTTTCATATGGCAAATAATTCACTTCACGCAAAACTGGAGGTAGTACAAATTTAGACCCCAAGAAAACTGGATAAAAAGAGTTCAGGTGTAATGTAGTTTCCTGTAAGAGTTTTTATCAGTTTAGTAAGATCACCTAACTTCCTGGCAATGACCTCTCGATGACCTCTCGTGGTGGTTACTGAGTCCCTGGGTTTTGGGGAAGCTATTTGGAGAAGAAGAGAACAGAAGAAAATAAGGAAGCTACAAGAGGCCGTGATACCTACACGTGGTAGTTCCTGTCTGAGGGGGGGACTGACTGACTGACTGAAGAGGGGGAAGGGGTGCTTGTGGTGGAAGTTAAAGAGATGGTGTTAACCCCTTCACGCCCAGATCTTTTCTTTGCTATAAAAAAATAAATGTTGTCGAGCCATAAAATTACGAAAAGTCACTGAATATACCAAATTAGTTAGTGGACAAGGATAATTAATAGGTCATATGTATAAAATAGTGCTTATAGTCACTAAAAATCTTCTAATGGTACCCAAATTACAATGGAAATTACGTTCTGGGCCTCAAGGGGTTAATAGTAGTAAAGATGGAGAAAAGTCGTGGGAGAAGAACTTACATAGAACATGAGGGTGGCGATGCGGTCCCCTTGTGGGTTCTCCTGCAGAAGGCTGTGGTTGTTGGCGAGTCCTGCTTCCCACTGCAGGAGGAAGGATAGTAGGATGAGTGTTTTTTTTTTTTTTTTTTTTTTTTTTTTTTTTTTTTTTTTTTTTGGCGAGTATGTCCTGTGGGAACCCTACACGCCCAGATCTTTACTTTGTTATATAAAATTGTCTTGTTAGCCATAAAATTACAAAAAGTAACTCAATATATCAAATTAGGTAGTGGACAAGGATACTAAACAGGTCATAGCTATTAAAACATTGCTTATATGCATTAAAATCGTCTAATGGTGGCCAAATTACTATGGAAATTACGTTGTGGGCCTCAAGGGGTTAAATCAACCAATCAACATGACCTATAGGGAGGCCTCACAACATTGCGGTACAGGGCGATGAAGTCCATGTGAGGTTTGTAGTGACCTCCAGCGCCGTACTGATTCACCTGCAGCACCTCCGCCTCCCCTGCCTCCTCCCGCACCTCCAGGCCTGCCGGGGGTGTCAGGGGGTTAGCAGTGTACATAAGAACATAGCACATAAGAAAATAAGGAAGCTCCAAGAAGCCGCGAGACCTACACGTGGTAGTTCCTGTTACTTAACACTACCTACATCCACCTTTCATCCCCATCCATGAAATTATCCAGCCTCCTTTTAAAGCTCCCTAATGACTCCGCACTAACTACCTGTCTACTGAGTCCATTCCAATCATTTACAGCAGTGACAACCTCTCGTGTAACCTCTTTTGAGGCCCAGATCTTTCCTTTGCTATAGGAAATCGTCTGTTGTGAGCCATAAAATTACGAAAGGTTACTTATATATCAAATTAACTAGTGGATAAGGATATTAAACAGGTCATATCTATACACCATTGCTTATATTTACTTAGAAAACGTCTAATGGTACCCAAATTACAATTGAAATTACGTTCTGGGTCTCAAGGGGTTAAGGTTCCTTCCTCCCACAAACACACATCCTTCCTCTGATCTAACCATCCTGCTGTGACATTCCGTTCTTTCCCCCTCCCTCACCGCTTCACTCTTTCTCTACCGTAGATAACACTATAGTCGCCAGTCACGCCACTGCACTAATGTCGCCAGGCACAATATATTACGAATTTTAGCATCACTACAGCCATGTATGCGCCACTGAAGACATGTAGTGTGATGTACATAATATAAACTACTGTGTATCATTTTCAGTGGCACATACAAGGCTGAAGTGATGCTAGAATTCGTAATATATTGTACCTGGCGACATTAGTGCAGTGGCGAGTGACTGGCGACTATAGTGTTATCTACGGTATAACTCCTCTCCTTTATTAAGCTTTGCCATAGTGCCATATGACCTCTGATGGCTGGCACTTTTTCCCTTTTTCGCATTAATTAACTACAATTCAATTCTCGTTTAAGGCACCCGCTTGACATTTAGAGTGATAGTTAGCGTACAGTCCCATCCCTCTCTGATCTTTCCGGCCTGTCAAAGCGCGCCAGTCAAGGGTGTCAAGCTAAGCCAGTTTATAAGATGAGAAAATGTTGAATATCTCATCTCTCTCCTCTCTCTCTCTCTCTCTCTCTCTCTCTCTCTCTCTCCTCTCTCTCTCTCTCTCTTCTCTCTCTTCCTCTCTCTCTTCTCTCTCTCTCTCTCTCTCTCTCTCTCTCTCTCTTTTCTCTCTCTCTCTCCTCTCTCTCCTCTCTTCTCTCTCTCCTCTCTCTCTCTCTCTCATAATCAAGCCAGTCTATAAGATGAGAAATGTTGAATATCTCTCTCTCTCTCTCTCTCCTCTCTCTCTCTCTCTTCTCTTCTCTCTCTCTCTCTCTCTCTCTCTCTCTCTCTCTCTCTCTCTCTCTCTCTCTCTCTCTCCTCTCTCTCTCTCTATTCTCGTCTCTTTCTCTTTCTCGTAACAAACCATTTTGTTTCTCGCTATTTTAAATGTTTCATTGTCTCTCTCTCTCTCTCTCTTCTCTCTCTCTCTCTCTCTCTCTCTCTCTCTCTCTCTCTCTCTCTCTCTCTCTCCTCTCTCTCTCTCTCTCTCTCTCTAAGTTGCTCGGGGCCTTCTAAGTTGTAAACAAACATTATTGTATTTCTGCGGCTATTATTAAATGTTTCAAATGTCTCTCCTCTCTCTCTCTCTCTCTCTCTCTCTCTCTCTCTCTCTCTCTCTCTCTCTCTCTCTCTCTCTCTCTCTCTCTCTCCTCTCTCTCTCTCTCTCTCTCTCTCTCTCTCGTGGCGTGACGTTCTTCTCCAGTCAACACCTTACCACAAATCCAATAAATGGACTTTAATGATTACTTTATTCAAGCCTATTTACTGGCCTTAACCTTGCTCCGGCCCGCCCCTCACCCGTCACGGCGCCCACCAGACGGTTCACGGCGCCCACCACCCTGTGAGTGGCGTCCCCGAGCCAGGCGGTGTGGGAGGAGCGGTAGCGGTAGGCCTGCTTGCCGTCAGCACCTTGCACGCGGGCTGTCATCACCTGAAAGAGGGAGTGGCGTCCAGCAATAAGGTCGCCAGGTAGTGTTTATGGTCTGAGTGTCCTCCCGCCGTCGTCGTCGCCCGAAAAAAAACGTGTAGGGAAATTTGAAACCGTCTATACTTGCAGATACAAAGCATAAAACAACGCTGAAACAGGGTAGATTATACAGTCGTGATATAAACTACCGTAGATAACACTATAGTCGCCAGTCACTCGCCACTGCACTAATGTCGCCAGGCACAATATATTACGAATTTTAGCATCACTACTGATTTGTATGTGTCACTGAAGATGATACACAGTAGTTTATATTATGTACATCACACTACATGTCTTCAGTGGCACATACAAGTCTGTATATAGTGATGCTAAAATTCGTAATATATTGTGCCTGGCGACATTAGTGCAGTGGCGAGTGACTGGCGACTATAGTGTTATCTACGGTACGTAACTACTTGGCTATTAGTGGTGGGTGTGCGCGCGACCTACCAGAGGCGCGCCGAGGCTCCTGAGGGTGGCTAGCTGGGCGTGGGTGAGGAGGCGGTGGAAGGAGGTGATGGGCGGGTCCAGGCTGACCTCCTCCTCCAACACGGGCATGAGGGTGAGCCAGGCACTGCCCCTCGACGACACGCGGCACCCTAGACGGCCCTCCAACCTGGCACTCTGCGGACGGGACAATTTATTTTTATTTTTATATCACAAAGGACTTTTTTTTTTTTTTTTTTTTTACATCACAAAGGACTTTTTTTTTTTCTTTTTTTTTCAACATTACAAAGGACTGGCCAAAATAGATTCACTATAGTCGCCGCACGTTAAGTTGGCGAAAATATTGGGCCTTCTCACTTCCCCCTTCCTTCCTTTGCATGTAAATTCATCACGCTTAATTGTATCTATATATTCCAACTGATATTATAATTTGATGCACCACCACCACCACCACCACCACCACACAACACAATGATAATAACGATAAATAATAATGACAGTAATACATATAATACCACTGGGGTCTATATGATAATAATAATAAGAATGATAATACCACTACCGTACATAACACTATAGTCGCCAGTCACTCGCCACTGCACTAAGGTCGCCAGCACAATATATTACGAATTATAGCACCACTACAGACTTTTATGTGCCACTGAAGACATGTAGTGTGATGTACATAATATAAACTACTGTGTATCATCTTCATGGCACATACAAATCAGTAGTGATGCTAAAATTCGTAATATATTGTACCTGGCGACATTAGTGTAGTGGCAAGTGATTGACGACTATAGTGTTATCTACGGTAATTAAGATATTCAAGGCATAAGATAAGGAAATAATTAAGGCGCTACCAATGATAACAATAGATAATGATAACAGTAATAATAATAATACCACTGAGATCTATATGATAATAATAATAATAATAATAATAATAATAATAATAATAATACCCTTAATGACATTCCGCGGCAGAGAAACCTAGCGCGATGTTGTCTGCGTCAGTGGTGGTGACGGGTGATGGCAGGTGGTGGGGCAGGACAGGTGGTTGGACAGGTGGCTTTTTATGGTCCTCCGCGGTTTTCTGGGCCCTGAGTGACACCTGCAGGTTAGAACAGCACGTCAGGAGTGTTCAGAGACGTGGTGAGTCGCTGTTATGTTTCTTTAGTTGTTTATTAAAAGTATTTGTTGTTGTTGATATTGTAAACAAACATATTAACAGCCTCTTTCTGTCTCTCTCTCTCTCTCTCTCTCTCTCTCTCTCTCTCCTCTCTCTCTCTCTCTCTCTCCTCTCTCTCTCTCTCTTCTCTCTCTCTCTCTTTTTCTCCATCTCCCTCTCTCTCTCTCTCTCCTCTCTCTCTCTCTCTCTCTCTCTCTCTCTCTCTCTCTCTC
>JACEEZ010009138.1:212500-222500 GCA_016584305.1 Chionoecetes opilio
TAAGTGTAAGTGTAATGATATAGCTAGCTGAGGGAGGGGAAGAGGGAGGGGGAGGGGGTGTAGAGAGATAGGGAGGGGAGTTTAGGTGGGGGGGGTAGGAAGGGTGGGAGGGGGGAGGGGGTTTAGGAAGGGTGGGTGGGGGTGGATGTGGGGGGAGGGTTTAGGTAGGGGTAGGAAGGGTTGGGGATGGGGAGGGGTTTAGGAAGGGGTAGGAAGGGTGGGGATGGGGAGGGGGTAGGTAGGTGGTAGGAGGGACGTGGGAGGGGGTTTAGGAAGGGGTAGAAGGTGGATGGGAGGGGGTTTAGGTAGGGGTAGGAAGGGTGGGAGGTGGGTTTAGGTAGGGGTAGGAAGGGTATGGAGGGGACAGTCAGGGAGGAGGAGGGGGGTATAGAGTGATAGGGAGGGGGTGTTGGTAGGGGTAGGAAGGGTGGGGGGTGGGGAGGGAGGGAAAGTCAGGGTCAGAGGGGGACAGAGGGAGGAGGAGGGGGTATATAGAGTGATAGGGAGGGGTTTAGGTGGGGTTAGGAGGGTGGGGAGGAGGGGAGGGGGCTAAGGTAGGGGTAGGGTGGGTTGGGAGGGGGTTTAGGTGGGTGTTGGGATGGGTTTAGGAAGGGGGGGGTTAGGGGAAGGGGGGTTGGGTAGGGCTAGGAAGGGTGGGGGGGATAGAGGATAGAAGAAGAGAGGGATGTTGATAATAGAGGGGATAGAAGAAGAGGAGGAAGAGGATAGAAGGGATAAAGAAGAGGAGGACTAGAGGAAGAGGGGTAATAAGGGGATAGAAGAAGAGAAAGAATAGAAGAATGGGGATATATAGAGGATAGATGGGATAGGGAAGAGGGGATGTGAAGGTGGATAGGGGTAGGAAGGGTGGTGGAGGGGGTAGGAAGGGTGATGGAGGGGCAGAGAATGGGAAATGCATGTGTAGTTTTGTCCGTATCAAATTCTGGCATCTTTATTTTCTAGCCTTGAACTTTTCCCACGAGTTTACGGGGAGGAAGGGGGAGGAAAGGGGAAGAAGGGGAGGAGGAGGAGGAGGGGAAGGAGGGAGGGAAACAGAGGGGGGAAGAAGGGGAGGGGAAGGGGGGAGGAATATACAAAGGAATATACAAAGGAAACACAAACAGCAACAGATCACTATAGGTCCTTACATGGCTGTCTGATTGAACTACACTACACTAGCTAGATACTAAGAGAGAAAGGATAGGACAGTAGAGGAGGAGGAGGAGGAGGAGGAGGGAGGAGGAGGAAGAGGAGGAGGAGGGAATACAAAGGATATACAAAGGAAGCACAAACAGCAAATAATGATAGATACTAAGAGAAAGATAGAACATAGAAGAGGAATAGGAGAAGGAGGAGGAGGAGGAGGAAGAGGATGGAGTAGGAGGAGGAGGAGGAGGGGGAGGAATAACAAGGATTACAAAGGAAGCACAAACATGCAACAGATCACTTAGGTCCTTACGTGGCTGTCTGATTTTCACTACACTACACTAGCTAATACTAAGAGAGAAAGGATAGGGCAGTAGAAGAAGAGGGAGGAGGAGGAGGGGAGGAAGGAGGAGGAGGGAGAGGAGGAGGAGGAGGAGGAGGAGGAGGAGGAGGAGGAGGAGGAGGGAGGGGAGGGGAGGAGGAGTACAAAGGAATATACAAAGGAAACACAAACAGCAACAGATCATTGGGTCCTTAAATGGCTGTTGATTTCACTACACTACACTAACTAGATACTAAGAGAGAAGGATAGGACAGTAGAAGGCTCCTCGAGGATAGGGGAAGGAGGGAGGGAAACAGGGGGGGGGGGGAGGGGGGTAAAGGGGAGTGTGTGTGTGTGCGTGTGTGTGTGTGTGTGTGTGTGTGTGTGTGTGTGTGTGGTGTGTGTGTGTGTGTGTGGGGAATGCGAGTGAGTAACATGACCCTGAAGTTTGAACAGTGGATAATTGTATGTGTGTGTGTGCAGTGTGTGTGTGTGTGTGTGTGTGTGTGTGTGTGTGTGTGTGTGTGTGTGTGGTGTGTGTGTGTGTGTGTGTGTGTGTGGTTTTGTGGTTTGTTGTTGTGTTATTTTGGTGTTTCTATTAGTGGTGGTGATGGTGGTTGCGGTGGTGTGGTGGTGGTGTGGTGGTGGTGGTGGTGGTGGTGGTGGTGATGGTGATGGTGCAAATTATTTTCAGCTTAAGGAATTTTTTTTTGTAATTGGTATGATCGCTGTCGTTTGTTGTTTATTATTATTATTATTATATTATTATTATTATTATTGTTATTATTATTATTATTATTATTATTATTATTTTGTCCTCTGGTATTCAGTTATTTACGAACACTGATCATTACGTAATTATTGTTGAAGAGAGAGAGAGAGAAGAGAGAGGAGAGAGAGAGAGAGAGAGAGAGAGAGAGAAGAGAGAGAGAGAAGAGAGAGAGAGGAGAGAGAGAGAGAGAGAGAGAGAGAGAGAGAGAGAGAGAAGAGAGAGAGATGAGAGAGAATAAAATGACGTAATTGAAAGGTCATGATGTAGAGAGAGAGAGAGAGAGAGAGAGAGAGAGAGAGAGAGAGAGAGAGAGAGAGAGAGAGAGAGAGAGAGAGAGAGAGAGAGAGAGAGAGAGAGAGAGAGAGAGAGAGAGAGAGACTAAAATGACGTAATCGTAAGGTCATGATGTAAAATATGAATCATTATCACACACACACACACACACACACACACACACACACACACACACCCCACCACACACACACACACACACACACACACACACACACACACACACACACACCTGTACACTCACCTTCCGTATCGAGGTGTGTGCAGCTGTGAACCACTCCACCGCTGACCCATACATTCCCTCCTCCAGCGCCGCCACCCCCACCCCCACCACGTCCCCCACCCGTAGTGCTGTAGGGGAGGGGGAAGATGTAGGGGAAGGGTATTGGGATGGTGGGGGGGGAGGAGGTGTTGGGGAAGGGTATTGTGGAGTGGTGGGGTGGAGGAGGTGTTGGGGAAGGGTATTGGGGAGTGGTGGGGGGGAGGAGGTGTTGGGGAAGGGTATTGTGGAGTGTGGGGGGAGAGGATGTGGGGAAGGGTATTGTGAAGTGGTGGGGCAGAGGAGGTGTTGGGGAAGGTATTGTGGAGTGTGGGTGGAGAGGTTGGGGAAGGGTATTGGGGAGTGGGGGGGGGAGGAGGTGTTGGGGAAGGTATTGTGAGTGGTGGGGTGGAGGAGTGTGGGGGAAGGGTATTGGGATGAGTGGGGAGGAGAGGAGGGGGGAAGGGTATTGGGGAGTGAGTGTGGGGGAGAGGTGTTGGGAAGGGTATCTGGGAGGGTGGGGAACGGAGCGCTTGGGGAAGGGTATTGTGAATGATGGGCAAAGGACGGCTGTGGAACGGGTACTTAGCAATGGTGGGCCAAGAAGAGTGTGGAAGGATTGAAAGATGGTGGAGCGTGGACGGAGTGTTGGGAAGGGTATTGTGGGAGAGTCGGCGGGGCGACATAATCGACTCGGCGGGTGGAAGGTCCGGGGTTCGGGGTGGAACAGGCGGCGCTTGGATAGAAAGTTGGAGGAAGAGGACGTTGACAGAGATCAGACAGAAGCACAGGACAGAGACACGGATGGAAGGAGGAGTGGGACAGTACAGATAACAGGGGGGGGGAGGAGTAGGAAGGATGGAGTGTGGGGACAGGACAGTTGGGACAGCAGATAAACGAGACAGTGGGGGGCAAGAAGATTGGAAAAGATAGAGGATCAGCAGGGGGGAAGGAGGGTCAGGGACAAGCAGATTGGGGACATGGACGACACAGATAAAGGGTAGAAAGGGAGAGGCAATGAGGCGGTAAGGAGGACAGGGGGATAAGAAGCAGACAGACAGAAACGGACTGACAGACAGAGACACAGACAGACAGACACAGACAAACAGAGACAGACAGACAGAGACACAGATAAAGAGACAGACAGAGACACAGATACACAGACAGACAGACAGAGACACAGACAGACAGAAACAGACAAACAGAGACAGACAGACAGAGACACAGACAGACAGACACAGATAAAAGCGTAGATTTAAAAAAGAAATAGGGAAAAACTGGTTCACAAATAGGGTGGTGAATGATTGGAATGGACTCAGTAGACAGGTAGTTAGTGCAGTCATTCGGGAGCTTTAAAAGGAGGCTGGATAATTTCATGGATGGGGATGAAAGGTGGATGTAGGTAGTGTTAGGTGACAGGAACTACCACGTGTAGGTCTCCCAGCCTCTTGTAGCTTCCTTATTTTCTTATGTTCTTATGTTCTTATGGTGGTGGAGGGACAGGAGTGGGAAAATATTTGGCTATGAAGGAGAGATATTATTTGTGAGGGAAAGAAGAAATTTTAGTTAAGGAAAGGAATGAGGGAATATTTTAGTGAAAAGTTATATGCAAGAGGAAAATATGGATGTTTTGGGAGGGAAAGACCACACACACCACACACACACACACACACACACAACACACACCACACCACACACCACACCACACACACACACAACCCACACACACCCACACACCACACCCACACACCACACCCACCCCACACACCACACCCACCCACACCCACACACACACACACACACACAACACACCCACACACCACACCACACACACACACACCCACACACACACACCCACACACCCACCCATCACGATACACTCATACACACACCACTTCCATACTTCCTCCACCGTCAACATTACTCCATTGAAATCACCAACATATTAATACCACAAAACGGTCAACCACTCTATATATTCACATATATTATTTATTAGAGTCTCACACTACTTTAGGATTGCAATTTTTTTTTAATGCTGTACCCCCACTCACTCACTCACCACTCACTCCCTCACACCCACACACACACCACCACACACACACCACTCACCTCACTTTACTCACATCACTATATACAGGTCCTCATCACTCACTTTCACTCACGTTACTTCTCTAGTACTCCTTCCGTCACACGTCTATCGATTTATTTCCGTCATCCACTTGAAACTCACCGACAATTTATTATTATCATCTTTCCCCTCTTTCAAATGACTCACTCTTAAACTCTTTCCATATATTCATCGTCATTCATTTATCATTCTATTTAGATGCTCGTCAATTTTCACTCTCCGTCATCCTTCTTCTAGGATTGAATTCTCACTTCACTATCTTTTTTAATGCCTCTATTCACTCACTCACTCACTCACTCACTCACTCACTCACTCACTCACTCACTCACTCACTCACTCACTCACTCACCAACAGTGGCGTAGCTAGGGGGGGTGGGGTGCGGGGGGGGCTGTTTGAAATCGTCCCCCCCGGCCCCCAAGAGAGAGGGGCCCCCAAATGCATTACTCCATCAAACAAAACTCCTGTGATCCTCTACAAACTTGGCTTAAACGCCTCGGGGTTTGTATTTAATTTGATCTGTTATCTTTTGAGTACCATCACAGGCTTTTTAATTAGGATTAAAAAGGATTTATGGGCATTGAAAGAAGTCTCAGAAAGTGTCAAAATGCACCAAAATATGTTCATTTTCCAAAAAATCCCAAAACCCCCAGCTGGTTGCCTCCCCCCCAAACACCTGCACACTTTAGAGGGGGCCCCTCCAGGAAGTAAGCCCCCCGGGCCCCCAAATGTCTAGCTACGCCCCTGTCCACCTACCAACCACCCACCCACACACACCCTCCCAATCACCCACCCACAACCACTCACTCACCTACTCAATCACTCACCCACTCACCCCCTCCCACCACACCCACTCTCTCCCACAACCCTCCAATCCTCAATCAACCAATCACCCACGCGTCGAATCCCGTTGGTGGCTGTGTGTCCCCTTGGCCAAGTGGAGTGCGTCGAGATGGTACAGGTGGTGGAGGTACGCTAGGGACTCCTCCAGGGCCTCCAGGTAGACCTCCTTGCCCGCCTCCACCCTGAGTGCTACCTCCACTGATCCCACCGCTGCCACCATATCTGTGCCGAAGAAGCCCGAGCGGGATATATAGATGGGAGATGTGATAGAAGAAGAGGAGGTTGTTGGGGATAGGAGATAGAGGAAGAGGAGGTTGTTGGGGATAGGGGATAGAGGAAGAGGAGGTTGTTGGGGATAGGGGATAGAGGAAGAGGAGGTTGTTGGGGATAGGGGATAGAGGAAGAGGAGGTTGTTGGGGATAGGGGATAGAGGAAGAGGAGGTTGTTGATAATAGAGAGGATAGAGGAATAGGAGGAATAGCGGAAGAGGGATAGAAGATAGAAGGGATACAGAAGAAGAGGAGTAGAGAAAGAGGAATATGTAGCGGATAGAAGGGATAGATGAGGAGGAATAGAGGAAGAGGGATAGGATAGAAGGGATAAAGAAGAGGAGGGATAGAGGATAGAAGGGATATAAAGAGGATAGAAGAAGAGGAGGACTAGAGGAAAGGGAATGTTGAGGTTAGAAGGGATAGAGAAATAGGGATATATATATAGAGAGATATAGGATAGAGTGGATAGAGGGTATAAAGGAGATAGAAAGAGAAAGAGAAGAGGAATGGATAGAAGATTGAAAGGATAGATGAAGAGGGGTATATAGAGGATAGAAGGGATAGAGGAAGGGGATGTTGAAGGTGGATAGGGAAAGAAGGGATAGATACTGAAGAGGATGGTACATGGGGAAGGGGAGGGAAGGGGGTAGTGTAAAAAGGTAGTACGCTTACCTAGACCTTCCACCGTCCAATCCTTAGGGAAGATGGTGCCGCGTCCTTCAGCCTTGGCCAGTCCTTCGCTAGACGTCGTGCCACCACTAAGCTCATTATAGGATCCCCAGCTATGCCTCCTTCCTCCTCCTCCTCCTCCTCCTCCTCCTCCTCCTCCTCCTCCTCCAATAGCTTCTCCCTTTCCTGTAAAATCATGTTGATCTTTGGGTGTTCCTGAATATACCTGTAGGAAAACGGGGTGAAAATTTAGGTTATGACTGCTGCAAGATTTTCAGACGAGTTAGAATTTTTTTTTGCTTGATATATGATGCTTTCTTAGGGAGAGAAAATATTGCTTTTAAGGAGAAGAAAGTGGGAGGTTAGAAGGAAGGAGTGAAGGAAGGAGTGAAGGAAGGGAGGGAAGTGTGGAAGGAGAGGGAAGGGAGGGAGGGAGGGAGGGGGAGGGAGAGGGAAGGAGGGAGGGAGGGAGGGAAGGAAGGTAGGAGGGATGGAGAGATGGAACACGTGGTGGTCTTAGTAAAGGAAGGAAGGAAGGAAGGAAGGGAAGGGATAGATGGAAGGAAGGAAGGAAGGAAGAAGGAAGGGCAGGGAGGAAAGGAAGAAGGAAGGCAGGGAGGAAGGAAGAGGAAGAAGGAAGGAAAAGGAAAGGAAGGAAGGAAGGGCAGGGGAAGGAAAGAAGGAAGGAAGGAAGGAAGGAAGGAAGAAGGAGGGAGGAAGGAAGGAGAAGGATAGAATGATAGATGGAGAAGGAAGGAAGGAAGGAAGGGAGGAAGGAAGGAAGGAAAGGATTAGATGGAGGAGGAGGGAGAAAGGAAGGAAGAGGAAGAAGGGAGGGGAAGAAGGAGGAAAGAAGGTAGTACAGTGTATATGAGAGAGAAACACAACACACACACACACACACACACACCCAACACACACACACCACACACCACACTGACCACTTTCACCTAGCCAGATGGGCGGCGAGGGGTGGGCTGAGGTTGGCGGGCAGGTGGGTCTCCGGGAGGTGGGTGTGGAGGTGGGCGTGAGTGGGTTATAACGTATCAGGGCGTGTAGGCGGGTGTTCTCCCCCCCCCCACCCTGACCAGCCCACCCAGGCTCACCCACACCACCACCACCACCCCCCCCCCACACCACCACCACACCACCACTCATCTTAGACTACCTGGAAAAAAGATGTTTTGTGTTATTGAAGAGAAGAGAGAGAGAAGGAAGAGAGAGGAGAAGGAGAGATGAGAGAGAGAGAGAGAGAGGAGAGAAGGAGAGAGAGGAGAGAGGAGAGGAGAGAGAGAGGAGAGGAAGAGAAGGAGAGGAAGAGAAGGAGAGGAGAGGAAGGAGAGAGAGGAAGAGAAAGATGAAATGGGAGAAGGAAAGAGAGGAAGGAAAGGAGGAGGAAGGAAGGAAGGAAGAGAAAGGAGAGAAGGAAGGAAAGGAAGGAAGGAAGAGAGGAGGAAGAGGGGAGATGAATAGAGGAAGAAGGAGAGGAAGATCAGAAGAAAAGGGGAGAGAGAGAGAGAGAGAGATGAGAGAGAGAGGAGAGAGAAAGCACACGACACAGCACGACAACACAAGACAACAGCAAGCACACACAAAACTCAACATGAATGGTGTTATTGAGACGAGAGAGAGACAAGAGCACAGAGAAGACAGACAAGAACCTGAATTCGACCCAGCCAGAGGGGGCGAGGGTGGAGAGAGGAGGGGAGCAGGTGGTTCTCCGTGAGGTGGTGTGGAGGTGGAGCCGAGAGAGTGGGTTATAACGATCAAAGGGCGATGTAGAGAGATGTAGTTTCAGACCGACGACGACTAAAAGAGACCAGGCAGACACAGCACACACCACCAAACCAGCCACGACCACCTCAACCACTCATTTTTAGACTATCTGAAAGAAAGATGAATTTTGTGTAGAGAGAGAGAAGAGAGAGAGAGAGAGAGAGAGAGATGGAGAGTAGAGAGAGAGAGCAGAGAGGAGAGTAGAAACCTGTATATTTTGATCACCTATATAATTTTACACCTGACTAATATTACATTTTTTACCATTAATTCCCTCCTCCTTCTATTTATCTATCCCATCTTATATCCTTGTCCCTTCCTATCCTCTCCTTCCCCATTCCTTCCCTTCTCTCCCTTCCTTCTAACACCTTCTTATCCCTTCCCTTCCCTTCCCTTCCCTTCCCTTCCTTCCCTTCCCCCCCCTTTCCCTTCCCCTTTCCCTTTTTCTCTTCCCTTCCTTTTCCCTTCCCTTTCCCCTTCCCTTTCCCCCTTTCCCCTTTCCCTTCCCTTTTCCCTTCCCTTCTCTCCCTTCCTTCTAACACCTTCTACTCCCCCCCTTCCCTTCCCCTTCCCTTCCCTTCCCCCCCCCTTTCCCCTTCCCCCCTTTCCCTTCCCTTCCCTCCCTTCTCCCCCTTTCCTTCCCCTTCCCCCCCTACCCCTTTAAACCCCTTCTACCCCTTTCCCCTTCCCTTCCCTTCCCTTCCCTTCCCTTTCCCTTCCTTCCCTTCTCTTTCACCTTCTAACATTTCCCTTCCCTTCCCTTCCCTTCCCTTCCCTTCCCTTTTCCCTTCCCCTTTCCCTTCCCCCTTTTCCCTTCCTTCCCTTCCCTTCCCCTTTTCCTTCCCCTTTCCTTCCTTCCCTTTCCCTTCCTTTCCCTTCCCTTCCCTTTTTTCCCTTCCTTTCCCTTCCCTTTCCCCCCTTCCCTTCCTTCACTTCTCTCCATCCTTTAACCTTTACTCCCCTTCCCTTCCCTTTCCCTTTCCCTTCCTTTCCCTTCCTTCCCCCCTTTTCCCTTTCCCCTTCCCTTTCCCTTCCCTTCCCACCCCTTTCCCTCCCTTCTTTTACCCTTTAACCCCCCTTCCCCTTCCCTTCCCTTCCCTTCCCCTTTCCCCTTCCCTTCCCTTCCTTTCCCCCCCTTTCCCCTTCCCCTTTCCCCTTCCCTTCCTTCCCTTCCCTTTCCCCTTCCCTTTCCCCTTCCCTTCCCCCCCCCTTTCCCTTCCTTTCCTTCCCTTTTCCTTCCCCTTCCCCTTTCCCTTCCTTTCCCTTTCCCCTTCCCCTCCCTTCCCCTTCCCCTTTCCCCTTCCCCTTTCCCCTTCCTTCCCCTTCCCCTTTCCCCTTCCCCTTTCCCCTTTCCCTTTTCCCTTCCTTCCCCTTTCCCCTTTCCCTTCCCCTTTCCCCTTTTCCCCTTTTCCCTTCCTTCCCTTTCCCTTCTTTTCCCCCTTTTCCTTCCCTTTCCCCTTCCCCTTTCCCCTTTCCCTTTCCCTTCCATATCTAATTTTCTTGAAGATTACTACTTTTTTC
>JACEEZ010009138.1:230000-232500 GCA_016584305.1 Chionoecetes opilio
CAATGGAAATTACGTTCTGGGTCTCAAGGGATTAAGTAGAAGGGATATGAGGTAGAAAATTTAATCATGTTGTTATAGTATAGAATATCGATGTTTTTTTTGGCTAATGGATTGTTTACATCGAGTTTATAAGGAAGAGAAGGTTGCGAGATTTCGGGACTTGTATCTTTGTTGCTTCTGTTTTTCTGTCCTTTGTTTATTAAATGGAAGTGCTGGGTAGAAATCATGTTGTTAGTAGTAGTAGTAGTAGTAGTAGTAGTAGTAGTAGTAATAGTAGTAGTAGTAGTAGTTGTAGTAGTAGTAGTAGTAGTAGTAGTAGTAGATGTTTTGTTTGGGTGGTGGAGCGGACTGGTGGTGGTAGTGACTGATGGTGGTGGTGATGGTGGTGGTGGTGATGAAGGGGGTGGTGGAGGGACTGGTGGTTGTGTAGGTGGTGGACTGGTGATGGTGGTAAAGGTAGTGGATTGGTGTTGGTGGTGGTTGTGGTGATGGTGAAAGGAAGGACTGGTGGTGGTGATGGTGGTGTTGACTGGTGGTGATCCTCTATACTTGAGTTGGTGGAGTTGTATACACCAAATGAACGGCTTCTGAGGTGGAGGGTGTTGGCGTATTGTTATGGTGGTGTGACTGGTGGTGATGGTGGTGGTGACTGGTGGTGATGGTGGTGGTGGTGAGGTGATATGATTAATTGTCCAACACTTGTTATTGTACTGGGAAGAGCGAAAGATTTGTATGTGGTGGTGGTGGTGGTGGTTATGGGGATGGTGGTGTTGGTGATGGTGTTGACTGGTGGTGTTAGTGGTGTGGTGGTGGTGGTGGTGGTGGTAGTGGTGGTGGTAGTGGGTTGGTGATGGTGTTGGTGGTGATGGTGGTGGTGGTAAAGGGAAGCGTAATGAAGTGTGTGTTTGAAGTGGCGTTATTTGTGGTGGTGGTGGTGGTGTGTGGTGGTGTGTGGTGAGGTGTTACGGGGCGTGGTGATGCTATGGCGTGTGGCGAGCTGAGTGTGTGTGTGTGTGTGTGTGTGTGTGTGTGTGAGAGAGAGAGAGAGAAAGAGAGGAGACGAGAGAGAGAGAGAGGAGGAGAGGGGAAGAGAGAGAGAGGAGAGAGAGAGAGAAGAGAGATGAGAGGAGAGAAGGATAGCACCATTCACCTTAGCTGTCCATGTTGACATCCTTATATATCCTCCACTCACCTCTCTCTCTCTCTCTCCTCTCTCTCTCTCTCTCCTCTCTCTCTCCTCTCCTCTCTCTTTTCTCTCTCTGGTAGTAGTGTGGTGGCTTCGGTGTTGCAGCGATGACTCAGAGCGACACACGTGGCTGGTGGGGGGGAAGGGAGAGGGGGGGGGGGGGGGAGAGCTTGGCATCCTGGTCCTCGCTCGCCGTCAGGGTAATTCCATGGTAACCTTGAGGGAGGGTGAGATGTGGCTCGCTGCTGCCTGATCCTGAGGGGGTGGTGTTTGAGGGAGGGGGGGGATGTTTGAGGGAGGGGGGGGTGTTTGAGGCCGGGATGTCTTTGTCAGCAGGAGGGGAGCGCAGGGGGGGGGGGGAAGGGGGCTTATTAGAGGCGTGGGAGGGGTGGGGGGCTGACCAGGTTGGCGCCTTCTAGCCACCACCACTTCCGCTCCTGCAACTTCCTTCGCCTCTATCTCCACCTCAGGAATGGTGGTGGTGGTGGTGGGGGTGTGCTGGTGGTGGGGGCGGGCGGGGTTCACCTGGCTAGGGTGGGGGCAGGGTGTGCCAGGCGGCGGGCCCCGGGGCATGGAGGGGCCCCGTCCCACCCCGGCATGGCGGGAGGCACCTAGCTCTTTGTTGCCTCGCGTGTCCCTGGTTGCCTCTCCCTCCCTCCCCGCGATGGGATTGTCTGTGGGGAGCGCGCAGAACTCTTCCCTCCAGACTGTCCAGGGTGATGTAACCTGCACACTGGCCTGCACCCTGGCCTGCCATGCTGCCACGGGGCCAGGGTGGGGCGCGGAGACCCCTCAGGTGGGCGGCAGTGGCAGGGTGTGCGTGGTGCGCGGCGTGGCGTGGCCGGGGCGACGCCTTACAAACAGTATCTCCGCTGGCAGTCGCTGGGCACCGAGGAGGCGGGTCTATAGGGGGGCACGGAGGGGGGGCACTGGCCGCTGCGCCCCCCCCGTCTCCCCCTCGCGGCGGAGACAGGCAGTGAGTGTGCCGCCCTCCAGCCCTCCAGCCCACTCTTCCCGCCGTGAAGGAGAGGCGCTACACTCTCCCTCACGCCTTGCTAGCCACCACCACCACTACTACTACTACATATGCTACTACTGCCACCAAGACTTTTACTACTACTACTACTACTACTACTACTACTACTGCCACCAAGACTTTTACTACTACTACTACTACTACCCCTTGAGACCCAGAACTACTACTACTACTACTACTACTACTACTACTACTACTACTACTACTACTACTACTACTACTACTACTACTACTACTACTACTACTACTACTACCACCCCTTGAGACCCAGAACGTAA
>JACEEZ010009138.1:237500-265000 GCA_016584305.1 Chionoecetes opilio
TCATTTTTTGTCTTCATTTTTGTCTTCATTTCTTGTCTTCATTTCTTGTCTTCATTTTTTGTCTTCATTTTTTGTCTTCATTTCTTGTCTTCATTTTTTGTCTTCATTTCTTGTCTTCATTTCTTTGTCTTCATTTTTTGTCTTCATTTTTTGTCTTCATTTTTTGTCTTCATTTTTGTCTTCATTTTTTGTCTTCATTTCTTGTCTTCTATTTTTGTCTTCTATTTTTGTCTTCCTTTTTTTGTCTTCATTTTTTGTCTTCATTTCTTGTCTTCATTTCTTGTCTTCATTTCTTGTCTTCATTTTTGTCTTCATTTTTTGTCTTCATTTCTTGTCTTCATTTCTTGTCTTCATTTTCTTGTCTTCATTTTTGTCTTCATTTTTGTCTCATTTTTGCTTAATTTCTTGTCTTCATTTCTTGTCTTCATTTTTTGTCTTAATTTCTTGTCTTCATTTCTTGTCTTCATTTTTTGTCTTCATTTCTTGTCTTCATTTTTTGTCTTCATTTCTTGTCTTCATTTTTTGTCTTCATTTCTTGTCTTTATTTCTTGTCTTAATTTTTTGTCTTAATTTCTTGTCTTCATTTCTTGTCTTCATTTTTTGTCTTCATTTCTTGTCTTCATTTCTTGTCTTCATTTTTTGTCTTCATTTTTTGTCTTCATTTCTTGTCTTCATTTCTTGTCTTCATTTTTTGTCTTCATTTCTTGTCTTCATTTTTTGTCTTCATTTCTTGTCTTCATTTTTTGTCTTAATTTCTTGTCTTAATTTTGTCTTAATTTCTTGTCTTAATTTCTTGTCTTCATTTCTTGTCTTATTTCTTGTCTTCATTTTTTGTCTTCATTTTTTGTCTTAATTTTTTGTCTTAATTTTGTGTCTTAATTTCTTGTCTTAATTTCTTGTCTTCATTTCTTGTCTTCATTTCTTGTCTTCATTTCTTGTCTTCATTTCTTGTCTTCATTTTTTGTCTTCATTTCTTGTCTTTATTTGTGTCTTCATTTTTGTCTTAATTTCTTGTCTTAATTTCTTGTCTTCATTTTGTGTCTTAATTTCTTGTCTTAATTTCTTGTCTTCATTTCTTGTCTTAATGTCTTCAACAATTAGTATATTCTTTGTTATTTCTCAACATTAAGCATTTTCATTTTTTTGACATTTAGTATTTTTTTTTTTTTTCATTTTTCAACATTATCATCCTTTTTTTTCACTTTTTTCCCACATTTTTCGACGTCAATAAGGAGCTTTAAAAGGAGGCTAGTCAATTTCATGGATGGGGATGAACGGTGGATGTAGGTAGGCTAGTATTCAGTAACAGGAACTACCACGTGTATAGGTGTCGCGGCCTCTTGTAGCTTCTTTATTTTCTTATGTTATTTCCCTAGTCCACAAACGCATCCCCTCTTCCTCCTCCTCGTCTTCTACCTTCTCCTCCTCCTCCTCCTCCACCTCCTCCTCCTCCTCCTCGTCCTCTTCCTCCTCCTCCTCCTCCTCCTCCTCCTCCTCCTCCCTCCTCCTCCTCCTCCTCCTCCTCCTCCTCCTCCTCCTCCAGCCTTCTACTGTCCTATCCTTTCTCTCTTATTATATAGTTAGTGTAGGGTAGTTAAATCAAACAGCCATGTAAGGACCTAATGGTATGTTACTGTTTGTGTTTCCTTTGTATTCCTTTGTATTCTACCTCCTCCTCCTCCTCCCTCCATCTCCCTTCCCCTCCCCTCCTCCTGCCCCCCCTCCTCCTCTGCCCCCTCCTTCTTCTCCCTCTATCTCCTTCCCCTCCTCCTCCTCCTCCTCCCCCCATCTCCCTCCCCATCTCTGCCTCCTCCTCCTCCTCCTCCTCCCCCCCCTCCTCCTCCTCCACCCGCTATGCCCCTCTCCCTAGCACACTTCCCAGCGTTTAGCAAGTACTCGTGAAAATGTTGTGTGTGTACTAAACCTACCGGGACTATTGAAGGGGAGATGGCATGTTTGTGTGGCTTACGAGTGTTGACTTTGGCTTGGCTGTAGATGACTGAGTTGATGGATGGATCTGGGGCGTGTGTGTGTGTGTGTGTGTGTGTGTGTGTGTGTGTGTGTGTGTGTGTGTGTGTGTGTGTGTGTGTGGTGTGTTGTTTTGTATGTAGGTATTACGAAAAGTGTCATCAAATTAAAGACCTATTACTGCTACTACTGTTATCGCTTCTACGTATTTCTACTACTACTACTACTACTACTACTACTACTACTACTACTACTACTACTACTACTACTACTACTACTATTATTACTACTACTACTACTACTACTACTACTACTACTACTACTACTACCACTTCTATTACTACTACTACTACTACTACTACTACTACTACTACTACTACTACCACTTCTATTACTACTACTACTACTACTACTACTACTACTACTACTACTACTATTACTACTACTACTACTACTACTACTACTACTACTACTACTACTACTACTACTACTACTATTATTACTACTACTACTACTACTACTACTACTACTACTGTTGTTGTTGATGTTTTCCCAACGTTCCTAACTTCCTACTACTACTACTACTACTACTACTGCTGCTGCTAATACTAATAATTGTGTGTGTGTGTGTGTGTGTGTGTGTGTGTGTGTGTGTGTGTGTGTGTGTGTGTGTGTGTGTGTGTGTGTGTATATATATAATGAATATGAAGATAACAATAATAGCAATAATAATGACAAGACAATAGTAATAACAAAAACAATAACAACACCAATAATGATAACGATAGTAGTAGTAACAAGTCATCATCATCATCATCATCATCATCATCATCATCAGCAGCAGCATGTAGAGCGCGTGTGACCCCAATGAACACTAAAGGCACCTCGCACGGACGCCACACTAACGGCTCGAGATTCGGCTGCGCAAATTATCGATCTGAAGGGGAGCAGGAGGAGGAGGAGGAGGAGGAGTGGGGGGGGGGAGGAGGAGGAGGAGGAGTGGGGGGGGGAGGAGGAGGAGGAGAGAAGAGGAGGAGGAGGAAGAGGGGGAGGAGGAAGCATCAAATCGCCACTGTGATGCAATGTACCCCTATCTCTCCCTCCCCCCCCTCTCTCTCTTTCTCTCTCTCTCTTGCTCTCTCTCTCTCTCTCTTCTCTCTCCTCTCTCTCTCCTCCTCTCTCTCTCTTCCTCTCTCTCTCTCTCTCTCCTCTCTCTCTCTCTCTCTCTCTCTCTCTCTCCCCCCCCCCGCCTGCCAGACCTGCGATCGCGTGACTCGTTTCTTGTGGCCCAGATACATGATGCTGAGGTGGTGTTGGTGGTGGTGGTGGTGGTGGTGTTGTTAGCGTACCCCTGTGCCTTGACTAGCGGGGGAGGGTGGGGGAGGTGTGTGTGTGTGTGTGTGTGTGTGTGTGTGTGTGTGTGTGTGTGTGTGTGTGTGTGTGTGTGTCACCCCTTAGTAGGAAATTTGAAACTATTAAAGCATTGTTGGTGTTTAATTAACGAGAGGCTTTGCGTGTTGGGGTGACGAGGGAATGATTAGTGTGTGTGTGTGTGTGCGTGTGCGTGTGTGTGCGTGTGTGTGTGTGTGTGTATTACCCACTGAGAGCCACTCCATAAAGCCAGAAGAGGATCACAAACCCAAATTCAAAGCACGCCCAAGATGCCTCTGGAGTCACAAGGAGCCACGAACACCTTCTTCTTCTTCTTGTGACCTTTGACGCTTAGTATCGCTTCAATAGGTCCTCAACTTCGTCTCCTTCGTTAGTTCCTTTCTGCCATCATAGCCACGACTCACGCTACACCCTCGCCGTGTAGCCTGCAGCCCTTCCTGTGATCGGCATTATCCGGGAGACATGCCATGCGTTCCAGTGAGTGGGTCGTGGCGTCGTGGCTCAGAGGGGCGGATGGAGGGCCTCTGATGCACCTGGGCTGGGCTGTTGTCGTGGTTGGTGGCCGAGGCGACGCGACAGTGAGGCGTGACGCGGGTGAAGGCGGCGGACAGTCACTATAGTTGCCTGCCGCCCGGGGCCTTCCGTCACACCTTCATGATGCCACGCTCCTTGGACCGCCGCGTCGGGAGTGGAGACTAACCTATTCAGACCCAGAGCATAATTTTCATTGTAATTTGGCTGCCATTAGACGTTTGTTAGTGGATATAAGGAATGTTTTATAGATATGACCTGTTTAGTATCCTTGTCCACTAACTAATTTGGTATATTCAGTTACTCTTCGTAATTTTATGGCTCGACAGCAGACATTTTTTTATAGCAAAGGAGATATCTGGGCGTGAAGGGGTTAACAGAGACCCTGCGTTAGGTTAGGTTAAGTTAGGCTAGGACTGAAAAAACCGTGTTTAGGTATATTATTTTATTTTGGGTTATTTTAGGTTTATTTTGGGTGATTTTAGGTTTATTTTGGGTGATTTTAGGTTTATTTTGGGTGATTTTAGGTTTATTTTGGGTGATTTTAGGTTATTTGAGGTGTATTCTAGGTCATATTAGGTTATTTGAGATATATTTTAGGTCATATTAGATTTATTTTAGGTTATTTCAAGTTATTTGAGATATATTTGAGGTCATATTAGATTATTTTAGCTTTTTTTGCATGAACCGTGAGACGTGAGCGTTGGGCAATGTTCCTGGAGGCAGCGTAGCGAGAGAGGAGGCAGGAGGCAGGAGGCAGGAGGCAGGAGGGTGGCATTGTGGAAAGGAAATGGAGGGGGGGTTGCGAGGGAGGGAGGGACGAGACACCTGGTGGGCGAGTAGCGGTGAGGGAGGGCAAGGCAAGGCAAGGCGGGGCGGGTGCCAGCTGACCTTCACTCCAGGGTCCTCCACCACACTCCTGCCCCACAGTCCTTGCCCTCTACCACACCCCCTTGCCTCCACCACAACCACAACCACTGCCAACACATCCCTCTCTCCCCTTCCATCATTACTTAGACCTTGACTTCGCTCCTCCCTCACACACACACACACACACACACCCTGGCGCTCGGTCCTCACCCTGCTCCTGCCTTGTTGTTCCGCTAGCCAGCCACCTCCGGGCATCACAACCCCACAACCCCTCCATAACACCCTCTATGCTAACACCTATACAGCTCTTCACGTATAATGTCAATAAGATGTATTTCACGTGTCGTAATGTTAAGCTCCTCGCTGTTGAAGCCTACACACTCAGAAAAAAGGGTGACACATTTTGCTCCTTCTTTTCTTAGTGACATGTATATACCTTCGCCTATATAGCTGATCTTATACCCTCGCCTATATAGCTGATCTTATACCCTCGCCTATATAGCTGATCTTATACCCTCGCCTATATAGCTGATCTTCACGCAATGTCAGTAAGAAAGTGTATTTCACGTACTTATAACTTTCTCGCCGTGGACGTGAAAAGAGTGTGTATGAGTGTATGAGTGTATGAGTGTATGAGTGTAATGAGTGTATGAGTGTATGAGTGTATGAGTGAATGAGTAGCAAGGAAATGGTTGCCGTGCATATCACCTTTAGAAGACGCGTAAGGCAGATGATATTCATGGCGTTGAGTCAGTAGTGTCTGTGGGTCGCGGCGCGTGATGGCGAGCTGCGTGGGAGAGGGAGGAGGATGTGTGTGTGTGTGTGTGTGTGTGAGGCAGGCAGGCAGGTAGGGTCTTTGTGACGGGCGGGCGCTACCTGGGGACCTAAGGGGGGGGGAGTGGGGAGGCAGGTAAGTTAGGTGCCGCGGCTGCCCTTCCTTCACTGCCACACCACCACCTACTTAAGCCCCTCTTCCCCCCCCCCTCCCTTCCTCCCCTCCCTATACTCCCCCACAAACACCTTTCCTCTCCCTCCTATACACTCACAAACAACCCTACCTTCCCTCCCTCCAACATCTCCTGGCCCCCTCCCTCTACCCCCTACACTCACAAACAACCCTACCTTCCCTCCCCCCCTACACTCACATGCAAACAACCTATACCTTCCATCACCCCACCACTCCTATAACCCCCTCCTCCCCCCCACTCACTAACCCCCCCCCTACCCCTCCCTTCCCTTCACAAACAACCCTACCTTCCCTCCCCCCCCTACACTCACATGCAAACAACCTATACCTTCCATCACCCCACCACTCCTATAACCTCCTCCCCCCCCCCACTCACTAACCCCCCCCCTACCCCTCCCTTCCCTTCACAAACAACCCTACCTTCCCTCCCTCCACCACTCCTAACAGTTTAACACCCTCCTCCCCCACACTCACTAACAACCCCCCCTCCCCTCCCCCCCCTCACAAACCCTTGTTCCACGTTGTCAAGCTGTCGTGGTCACCTCTGTCTTGCTACTCTTGTCAAATCATCCTTCGCTCCTTTTCACCTTCAAGAAAAATTGCGACATGTCAAGATGATGTAATCGGGTTTCAGATTTTTCAGATTTCGAATTCATCACGTCAGTTTTAGAGGCTATAAACACGCATCTGCTGATCAGATTCAAAGCACAATCACACAGTCGTATTTCTATTTAGTCATCATTTTAACCCCTTGAGACCCATAACGTAATTTCCATTGTAATTTGGGTACCATTAGACGATTTTGAGTGAATATAAGAAATATTTTATAGATATGACCTGTTTAGTATCCCTGTCGACTAACTAATTTGGTATATTCAGTGACTTTTCGTAATTTTATGGCTAACAATACAGGATTTTTTATAGCAAAGGAAAGATCTAGGCGTGAAGGGTTTAACAGTGTGTACAAGTAAAACATGAACGAAACAGGAAAATAACACGAAGACGAGTTTTGTTCGCGTGTTTGGTTGCTATAATATCACAACAACAGCCGAGAAAGTTAAGATTAGTACCTATAAAAAGACGTAACATGAACATTAAGGTGAGATTGTGGTTAAAAGGGTAGTGGTGGTGGTGGTGGCGGTGGTGGAGATAGGATAAAAATGGAGGAGGAGGGTAAGGCAGTGGAAGGCAGTGGAGTGGACGGTGGAAGAAGGGGTATAGTGGACAATTAAGTGGAGACAGGTAAAAGGGTCGGTGGAGTGGCTGTGGTGGTGGAAACAGGATAAAAGTGGAGCTGGAGCTAGGAAGAGAGAAGGGGAGTGGAAGTAGGGGTTTAGTGGACAATTAGGTGGTGGAGGTAGAGTTACTGTGTGGTGGAGGCAGGTTAAAGGGGTCGGTGGAGTGGTGGTGGGGGTTGTGGTGGATGTTGGGGAGTAGGGGGCATGGTAGTTGTAGTGGAGTGAGGGTGGTGGTAGTGGTTGTGGTGGATGGTGGGGAGTAGGGGGCATGGTGGTTGTAGTGGAGTGAGGGTGGTGGTAGTGGTTGTGGTGGATGGTGGGGAGTAGGGGGCATAGTTGTTGGTGGTTGTAGTGGAGTGAGGTTGGTTGTGGTGGGGGGGTTGTGGTAGTAGGGGGGGTCATGGTGGTTGTAGTGGAGTGAGGGTGGTAGTGGTTGTGGTGGGGGGGTTGTAGTGGATGGTGGGGGGTAGGGGGGCATGGTGGTTGTAGTGGAGTGAGGGTGGTGGTGGTTGTGGTGAGGGGTTATTGTGGTAGTAGGGGGGGTCATGGTGGTTGTAGTGGAGTGAGGGTGGTGGTGGTTGTGGTGGGGGGGGGTTGTGGTAGTAGGGGGGGACACAGGTAAGAAGGGAGGGAGGGAGGGGTCAGGGCTGGCGACTCACCCTTGTCCTCGCTGTGCCGTCCCCCTGTCTCCCCCCCCCTGACCCCCCCATTCCTCCCCCACCCCTTGTATAGTCTTCCTTTCCCCATCCCTGTCATTCACCACACACACACACACACACCACACACACACACACACACTCAGTTTTCTTTGTATTTTATCCCTATATACATACCCTGGTTCACTATGCATGCAGTCTACTATTCTTCACTCCCTCCTCCTCCACTACACTATACCAATGAACCTATACACATACACACACACACACACACTCTATTTTATCCCTATACATACCCTGCTTCACTATGCATGCCGTCTACAACAGTCTCTCCCTCCTCCTCCTCCTCTTCCACAGCCTTCATCTTTACTATTCTTTGACCTCTAACACGTAGAAACTATAGTGGTAGAAAGTAGTCACACAGACAGCCTCGTTTGACCCAGTAGGGCTGTTGCTGTCTGTTCTTCCTTTGTATTCCTTTGTATTCCACTCCACATAAACCTCTAAACACTTCCCCATCCCAACACTAAACCCTCTGCCCCCCCTTCACCCCCTCCCTTCCAGGTAATGACGCCCCAGGGGTTGACCTCTCCCTACCTTACTTTCTCTCAAGGGGAAGCAAACTGCCATACACACGGCACTGCGAGGCGCGTCTTAGGGTGACCATGAATTCTTTCTTCGCTCATTTAAGTCAGCTTGTCTCGTCATGTTCCCGTCGCAGGATTGTGGTGTTAGAGGCTCTGCACTGCCTTAGCGACGTCCCTCTGCCACCAGGATCTCTTTATTACTAATTTGCGTGACGTAATAGCGTAGTGTCGTTATCCTTGGCCACTGTTATGCATCAGGAAGCCAGAAGGGCCGGGAGGAGTAGGCCGGGATGAGGTGGTCCCCGGGGCAGCAGCAGCAGCAGCAGCAGCAGCACACCTGTCGCCAAAGGGATGTTGGACCACTTGGCTTCCTGTCCACTGTTGCACACACCGGCGCCCCATTGTCTTGCCTGGGCGTGACTCTGGGCTCCCATAGTACCCTAGGTGGGGCGGCGGTTCTCCTCGAGGCTCTTTTGCCTTATGTTGTAACCTGTCTCCCTAGCATCCTCGTGTGACTGTTGTTGTTGTTGTTGTGCATGTGGGTGTTGTTGAGGGGGTAGTCATTAAGGAGTTCTATGATGCAGGTCCAGGGGTGTATAGCCATGAAGGACACATGGGGCAGACGGGCCATAGCGCCAGGCTCGTGAGAGCACGGGGAAGACATCAATCAGTGTAAGTAGTGATCCAGAACTCCTCGAGCCGGGGAGATTCTGCGGCAGCCTCGCATTACAGAGACGCCTGTATTACGCTCTTCGTTGTTCTATGTTGTAGCATAATATGTCATTGTTGTGGTCGTATTGTTTTCATGCATTCGCCAGGTGGATATGTTGCATGATTTTGTGTTCGCGATGGTGATGGGCTGTGGTGGAGGCGGCGTTGCCTTGCCCGCCGCCCTTGCACCGCCGCGGCACCCGTGGCAGGTGGGAGGCGGTGTTCCTGCGGCAGCGCCGGGAATCACATCCTGCAGTGCAGCATTACCGCCGCCGCGCCGCAGCACACCTCGGTGACTTTGAGCGTCCATGGCGGGGGCTGCCGCACCACTTCCGTCTTGCGACACATCCGTGGCATCCTGTGTCTTCTTCAAGCACGTCCTCACCTCTGCGTGCCTACAGCATGACGCCGAGGCCCGGGCGGCACCTGAGTGGCGAGGGGCGAGGGCAGCCCCGCCCCCCAGGGACGCGGGGCCAATAAGAGGTGGGGACAGTATTGATTAATCGAGAGCCATCCTGGGAGGGCGGGCAGCCTGCTGCCCCAACGGGCCATGTGGGGATCACAGGATATGAGACAAAGCGAAGCCCTACTCCAGCAGCCTTTGTTTCCAGATGAGTATCGCTGCGCAGTAGAACATGATCCTGGCACCGTGGCCGCCGCCACCTCCGCCTGGGTCAGTGTTGCAGGCGGGAACACCAGGGCCTCCACATGCTGTAATGCTTCATCAAGTACATGGGCCTTAGCATGAGAGCTTTGTGTTGCTTCATTAGGAGGGTTGGGGCCAGGAAGGTGTCACGGAGGTGCGTTGCTGCCACGTGTGTATGTCCGGCCCGGCAGGTGAGCCCAAGGGCCGCGCCTTAATCCCGCCCGTTGTCTCCACCTGAAAGCCGCCGAGACATCTTGAGAGGCTCGCGCTGTTGTCCACCAGCCTGGAAACTCTGCCAGTAATACTTATTTTTTGTGTGTATGAAATAACTGAGCCATGCGTTTAGTCTATTCTTGATCAGTGACTAATACAATGCAAAGACAGCATCTTTAAGGCGGGCTGGCTGGAAGTAACAAAAACCGTAATTCTGCGTAAAAAAACTGCCTGTACTCGTTGAAGGTCACCCGTAACAGGCTGTATGTTCTTAATAGCGACGCTGGCACATGAATATCATGCATAGTTTATTGTGTATCAACGATTACCAGCTAGGCAGGAGCACCTCCAAAGACATCTGGCAGCGAGGGAGTGTAGCCCAGGTGCGGGCTGTCCCTCGCATGCCCGCAGGCCAGGACGCGTCCCCCCACAGCCTCGGGAAGCCATACGCTCTCCTTAACCTTCGATCACCCGCACCGTTTTCGTTCACATGGGTGTGCGAGGGATGCCACTTGCAGCCAGTGACGGACGCGCAGGCACCGGTTGTCTGATGTATTCAATGGTTTGGCACTAATACTACAAGGCAGTCCAGGTAATAGCCTAGCATTGTGTATAGGCAGTGTATGGTGTGGCGTGGCGTGATGGTGGTGGTGGCTTAGCCGGGTGGTGGTGTACGCGGGCAGCGCCACAGTGCCATGCGTTGCCATGCGTCGCTGCGTGCCACCGCCACAGCTCATTCGCCCACCACCTCTCCTCACCATCGCACCGCACGGGTCAGTCCTCGGAGCAAACCTACTTATATCTAGTTTTTAAGTGTTGTTGGTGTTGTGTGGTGTTGCCGTGGGTGTGTGGTGTGTGTTGCCGCAGTGGTGGGAGGTGTTAGCGGCGTGCAAACCCTGGCGTGGTGGTGTTTGTGGTGTTGGCAGTTTGGATCAACGAGTGTTTGTGGACGCCGGGGCTGTCAACGGCCAGGTAATTGTGTTGTGAAGTGAAGTGATAGGCTGAGGTGACGCCTTGGTGTGCACTACTGAACAACGTAAGCCTATGTGGTGTGCTTATCCCTGGCAAAGCGGGGAACAGTGCACAGTTACGGTGACACAAAGGCCGCGGGAGGCTGGCAGGGACCCATTGAAGTGACTCCATCCAGGCGTTCCAGTGGTGGTGTTGCCAGAACCGCTGGAACGATGCAATTACCACTTTTAACGGTGTTTGGCCGTGCATGCGCCTAGGGACAGTGTACTGGGGGATGAAAGGAGTGGTGCCGGGTGTGTGGTGGGTGTGTATGGCGGATAATGGGTGTGTGTGGTGTGTAGAGGCGAGATGAGGTGTGTGAGCGGGGTGCCGTGAGGGCCAGGTGGCGTGGCGGATGTGGCGGCGTGACTCAGGTCCTGGGCACGGGCCGCCCTGGTAGGCTTTTGTCAGCACTTTTAGGCGTGGTGTGTGTGTGTGTGTGGGCCGCTGCTTACTGGTACTGCCTTGTCGTGACGGTGCCTGCCTGCCGGGGCTGTGTGTCGCGGTGTGTGGTGTGTGGTGGTTGCAGTGCCAGGCTCATCTTGGCTGATGCAACCTGTTGATTGGCCGCCTTTGTCATTTGGTCAAGCGGATCGTTTGTTCTCGAGTGGGAGTCCTGTCGCCTGCCAGTTATATGGTTATTCATGCTCTCATTTAACTTGCATGCTCAGTGTAGTACATACTTTTATAAGCTACGGAGATACGACTTGCCTTGGAAAATGGAAATAATTATGGAAATAATCATATTATCATAGATAATTATGATGATAATTATTTACTGTTGTGTTATAACATCGGTGTTTTTATCACCTCATTAATCCAGATTGGCAGTAGTTTCATAAATGTGAAATTTATTTTCTTACATAATTTGCTTACCTGATGATATCACCGTTTTCTACCGTAGATAACACTAAAGTCGCCAGGACAACTTTTTTTTCTGTTTACAGACGTGTGGTGGCGTTAATACTTACATTTCTACATCCATGATTTCAGGAAAGTTAGAAGGGGCTATCTGGAGAGTCTGTGTCATTTTGTGTCTTCATCTGTGTCATAGTATGGCTATAAATGAACAAATTACAAAAATATCACCAGAGTGGCGACCAACAATAAGGTCGCCATCTAGTGTTTATGTTCTGAGTGTCCTCCCGTCGTCGTCGTCGCCCGAAAAAAAAAAGTAGTGAAATTTGAAACCGTATATACGTACTTGCAGCTACAAAGCATAAAACAACGCTGAAACAGGGTAGATTATATAGTCATGATATAAACTACTGTGTATCATCATCAGTGGCACATACAAATCAGTAGTGATGCTATAATTCGTAATATTTGGCGGCTGGCGACATTAGTGCAGCTGGCGACTATACTGTTATCTACGGTAGTAGAGGGATATATTTATACGTAATACTTGTTGATATGGTGATGCAAAACTGACTATTGTACAGCTATCTGTAGGGTGGTTTGGACTACTCATTTGAATGACAGTAACCGCGTATTCTTGAATCACTTGAGATTTTTTATTACTATTTGATGGATCATATTGGCCTGATAGAAAGAAGCCTTCATTCTTTTTGTGTGGGGAAGCATTATTACGTGTTCTTATGTGTTGCAGAAAGTGACATTGCTACCGTAGATAACACTATAGTCGCCAGTCACTTGCCACTGCACTAATGTCGCCAGGCACAATATATTACGAATTTAAGCATCACTACAGACTTTTATGTGCCACTGAAGACATGTAGTGTGATGTACATAATATAAACTACTGTTTATCATCTTCAGTGGCACATACAAATCAGTAGTGATGCTATAATTCGTAATATATTGTGCCTGGTGACATTAGTGCAGTGGCAAGTGACTGGCGACTATAGTGTTAGCTACGGTAGGTCTGTACACAAAGAACTCTTGCAATTTTATAATGTATCATGTCAAATTAACTAAATCCCATGGTAATTTAGATGTATTTTTGGTATTACAGATTATGTGGTGAGGGTTGAGAAAACATGGATCCCGGACAACAGTTTTGTTTGCGCTGGAACAACTACCAGTCCACTTTGCAACATGTCTTCCACAAGCTATGGGTGGCGGGAACCTTCGTGGACGTCAGCCTGGTGGTGGAAGGCAGGAGGCTGGACTGCCACAAGGTTGTACTGTCAGCCTGCTCCTCCTACTTCGAACACATCCTTCGGGTTCACAGCAGCCATCCCCATCCACTGATCCTACTTCACGACCTCCCTTACTCAGCCGTGGAAGCCCTGGTCACCTTCATGTACCGAGGCGAGGTCAATGTGAGTCAGGAGCAGTTGGCAGCACTTTTAAAGGTAGCAGAAACACTAAGAGTTAAAGGACTAGCAGACTCTGGTGCCATAAGTAGTTACACCAAACGACAGCTTCTAGAGCGGTGCATCCCTCTCCTGGAGCACGCACCCTGCAGCCCCACCCCCCCACCACCTCCACCACCACCCAACCCAGCACTGAACAACCCAGGGGCCGTGACAGTACCTACCAGATCCATTGTCCATCCCAGGGTGACTCCAGCAAGAGTTAGTTTAGGTAAGACAGCTTCAAAGCGTGCTCAAGAACCTGTGCAATGGAGGAGTTAAGAGAGTGGAGCCTTTTGGTCCCAGCACAAGCCCAGGTCCCAAGAAGAAGCGTCCCCGTTCAGAGGAGGTGTTCCCTGCCATGTCCCCGACCCACTCTCTGCCCTCGAATGATCTGCCACTAAGTGAGACACCTCAACCTTCACCGCCACCTGCCACAGCGCCGCCTGAGGTAAGCATGCATTGCTCTATGTGTACCTGACTCAGTGTGATTAAATAAAAAAAATTATATATTTTTTTTTTTTTTTTTTTTTTTTTTATTACATCTCAAAGGATTGGCAAAGGGACAAAAAAAAGAAATATCAAGAAACCCGCTAGTTGCCAGTCCCTATAAAGAAGACAGTAAGATAATATTTAAAGAGGATGGGCCAATTTATAGATATTTAAGTCGTAGAAAAGAGGAAAAATAGAAACAAAGAGAGTTCCAGAGTTTACCAGTGAAGGGGATGAAAGACTGAAGATACTGGTGAACTCTTGCATTAGGAAGATGGACAGAATAGGGCTGAAAGAGTGAAGATACTGGTGAACTCTTGCATTAGGAAGATGGACAGTGAAGGGGATGAAAGACTGAAGATACTGGTTAACTCTTGCATTAGGAAGATGGACAGAATAGGGCTGAAAGACTGAAGATACTGGTGAACTCTTGCATTAGGAAGATGGACAGTGAAGGGGATGAAAGACTGAAGATACTGGTGAACTCTTGCATTAGGAAGATGGACAGAATAGGGCTGAAAGAGTGAAGATACTGGTGAACTCTTGCATTAGGAAGATGGACAGTGAAGGGGATGAAAGAGTGAAGATACTGGTTAACTCTTGCATTAGGAAGATGGACAGAATAGGGCTGAAAGATGAAAAGGAATTGCATAGGAAGATGGACAGTGAAGGGATGAAATAGTGAAGATACTGGTTAACTCTGCATTAGGAAGATGGACAGAATAGGGCTGAAAGACTGAAGATACTGGTGAACTCTTGCATTAGGAAGATGGACAGAATAGGGCTGAAAGACTGAAGATACTGGTGAACTCTTGCATTAGGAAGATGGACAGAATAGGGCTGAAAGAGTGAAGATACTGGTGAACTCTTGCATTAGGAAGATGGACAGAATAGGGCATGAAAGAGTGAAGATACTGGTTAACTCTTGCATCAGGAAGATGGACAGAATAGGGATGAAAGAGTGAAGATACTGGTGAACTATTGCATTAGGAAGATGGACAGAATAGGGATGAAAGAGTGAAGATACTGGTGAACTCTTGCATTAGGAAGATGGACAGTGAAGGGGATGAAAGAGTGAAGATACTGGTGAACTCTTGCATTAGGAAGATAGTTTGGGATGATTGATTGGTTATAATTACAATGACAATATGATAACTAGTGTTGTGATTTAGCTAAGCACTGTATTCCTTTCTTCTACACAGATATTCAAACAAGAAGCTGCCGATGAGACAGACGGAGAACTCCAGATAGATGAATCTGCCGGCGAGTCTCCTGCTGAGCCTCCGGAGTGCGACACCAACTCTATAGGTAAGCCATGAAGCCTCTGTGTCACTAGTAACCCCTTGAGGCACAGAACGTAATTTCCATTGTAATTTGTGTACCATTAGATTATTTTTAGTGACTATAAGCAATATTTTAGAGATATGACCTGTTTAGTATCCTTGTCCACTAACTAATTTGGTATATTCAGTTACTTTTCGTAATTTTATGGCTCGACAACATACAATTTTATATAGCAAAGAAAAGATCTGGGCGTGAAGGAGTTAACAGGGACCTTAACATAGCTCTTGGGGGTGCGAGTGCTAGGATAGATCACATCATTACATCTACCTGGAATTTAATTGATTTGGAATTATATCTACGTTTGAATTTATATAATTTCACTTCTTGAAATTCGTTGGATGAAATACGCATGAAGGTGGAGGACAGGTACACATTATGGGTTCCTGCAGAGCTCTGTGTATCTTGATTGACAGTACTAAGACTATCTGTTCTGTTTTGATACTTAGATACTTCTCTATACATGTTGCACTTATCTGCCATATTTATTTAGTTATTGAAAAAAACGTGATTTAAAAAAAAAACAAGGCATACCCCTTGCGAAATTTGCAATATTGAAAAATAGATTTGCTTGAAAATTTGTTCCTAGCAGTTATCGGGCATGCTGAACACGAATCTGTAGTCAGTTTTCAGTTACAATGATTAGAAGTCCCTATTTCAGCCAATTCACAATGACATGATACTTCCAGATACTCCTTAAAAACCACAAATTAAACAAAACTTACTACAAGACATAAAAGTCTTGAGGTAAAAAGGTATAAATCTTGCATCTTGAGGTAAAGTGTATTGGGTGTTTGCTGTGGTACCCTAATGTTTGCTTCAGTGTCACAGAGCAAAAGTTGGCATGTCAGTCACGTCACAGACCACCAACACAAAGCTGTTCCGTCACCTCTGTCTCAGTTCCTTGGATTGTACTGTTATGGTTTAGCAGGAGTGGCATGGCTTGTCTTGTCCACACGGCCGCTATGAAATATGAGGTGCCTCAAAAAATTCCAAGTCCAGTTAGGTTAGGTTAGGTTAGGTTAGGTATACTTTGTGGTTACGGTTAGGTTAGGTATACTTTGTGGTTACGGTTAGGTTAGGTTAGGTTAGGTATACTTTGTGGTTACGGTTAGGTTAGGTATACTTTGTGGTTACGGTTAGGTTAGGTTAGGTTAGGTATACTTTGTGGTTACGGTTAGGTTAGGTATACTTTGGTTACGGTTAGGTTATGTTAGGTTGGTATAACTTTGAGTTACGGTTAGGTTAGGTATACTTTGTGTGTCTTAAGGTTAGGTATACTTTGTGGTTAAGGGTTAGGTTAGTATACTTGTGGTTACGGTTAGGTTAGGTATACTTTGTGGTTACGGTTAGGTTAGGTATACTTTGTGGTTACGGTTAGGTTAGGTATACTTTGTGGTTAAGGTTAGGTTAGGTATACTTTGTGGTTAAGGTTAGGTTAGGTATACTTTGTGGTTAAGGTTAGGTCCCTGTTCATGGTGCCTTATAGGGGTAACATTACTGTTTTTCTGCCTATATGACATTAGGAGTTATCTAATAAACAAGAACTACTGATATGCACCAAGAAACTTAGGGTTATCAAGCTATCTGATGTTAGCGATAGTATTTGCAACACAACCTTTCATCTTCTACGTCTTTTATATTGACCATCAAGTGAGGTGGATGTTAAATGTGACGCCTATCATCTCCTACCACCATATACCTCACTAGGGTCGCAATGTCTTAGAGACCAGCCACTCTATCATGACTGCATCACAACAACACAGGCGGGTTAGCACGCTCGGCTCACAACCATGAGGTCCGAGTACATGGGTTTGAATCCCTGGTCAGCTGGAGGCAATCCCGGCTTTTCACCTGTCACGCCATAGCCCTGAACACCTTGCAGAGAATAGTTATAGCATGTAAGTCAAGTGGTGACCTCGAAATCAAGGCAGTAGTGCAAGGTGGCAGTCCTTTGCCCCTGTACGCCACACCCCAAAAGGTGGTAAACAAGCATGGGATAAACAAAAGCTTACACTATGTCTATGTCAACAGAACCCGAGGTAGAGACAGAGGCAGAAGATGAAGAATCCCTCCACGGTGCGTCCCAGGAAGGCAAATATATCCTGAAGCAGGAAATGTCTCCACTCCACCTAAGTGAGGGCACAGCCACCCTTAAAAAAGAGGATCTTGAGGGTCACCCCTTTTCACATCTCCACCAAGGGCCTCTGGACAGTCTTCAGGGCAAGGAACGCACCGGCAGTATGGGTGGGAAGTCCTGTGAGAAGACCTACACTCACCTGGACCTGGAGGAAGGCATTGAGGCTGTTCTCCTAGGCCACCTGACTCCAGCCAAGGCCATCGCACAATTCAGAATTCCTCGCAGAACCTTCTTCCGTAGACTGTCTGCCGTCAGAAAGAGCAGGGGAATACCGTCGGCTAAGGAGAATGCCGCCGATCACTTCCTGACGGCCACCGCCACCGTAGGCGACGCAACGTCCCAGCACATGCTTCCCGTCTCCGATGCCGACTCCTTCGCTACTTCCCTCAAGATCAAGGCTGAACGACCTGTGCTCATAGCTCCCAAGGAGGCTATTAACAAAGGCAAGAAGGGGGATGGCGTCATGGCTCCAAACAATACTTACTTTTCCATGCTCAACTTGGCTGCAACTAACAATTATGATGCTTACCTGAACTACCTAAGGCTCGTGGCACAGCAAGGCGACCGGGCCAACCCAGAGGAGATTCCTGGAGGTACTGAGGAAGGGGCCAGTCAAGGAGGGGAAGCCAGCCGTAGACGACAACAGAAATGTGTCCGAAGCGGCTCTGGCCCTGGTCTCTCATAATGTGTCGGCCGAGTGATGCCTTGTTGCCATCCTGCCGACACTCCTCCTCGAGTAAGTGGTGGAATAGTACTTCTGCCTTGGGCTTCCTGTACAGCCTGGTGCCAATTGCAACTAACCATTCCATGCAACATTCCATTAGTCTTAAGGCTTCTTACTGTATATACGTTTATTTAAATAGGACGGCGCATAGATGATATTCTTCAGCCAAAGCATATCCTGGATTCTGTTTTGTACATTATTTATTGTAAATTTTTCCTATACAGCTAGGGATATATAGTCTATTTTTGTTATTAAGGTCAAAATGCAGTAAGGAAGCCACGCCCCCTGCCTCCCCTTCTATTCTACGGGGCAGCTGATTGGTGCATTCCTCGTATCATCACTACCAATCACTATATCTTCACTACTTAACAGCGCGTGACCACTGGACAGAGCAATCTTCACTACAGAGGGTGTTTTGATTTTGTCACCCTCTGTAGTGAAGATTGCTCTGTCCAGTGGTCACGCCGCTGTTAAGTAGTGAAGATACTGTGATTTGTAGTGATGATACGAGGAATGCACCAATCAGCTGCCCGTAGAATAGAAGGGCAGGCAGGGGGCTTGGCTTCCTGACTGCATTTTGACCCTAATAAAAAAAAGACTATAGGTATGTTTTCAGTATTATCCAGTTTTCATGATTAAGAAGAAAATTATATAATGTATTGTGTTCTTGAACCTCTCGTATTCGGACTTTGACATTATTCGGAACTTTTTTTTTTTTTTTTTTTTTTTTTTTTTTTTTTTTTTTTTTTTTTTTTAGGGGTCGAAATTTCCTAGCTATATATACACCTAGAATTTTTTTTTTTTTTTTATTTTTTTTAATTTTATTTATTATTTTTTTTTTTTTTTTTTTTTTTTTTTTTTTAATATACATATCTCCCCCATATATAATCCCCCCATTATTCGGATCCTTGCATTACTCGGACCACTCCTTGGCCCAATTAGTCCGAATATGAGAGGTTTTACTGTATTGTGTTCTTGAATGGCTTGACGATCATAGCAAATGAACTTATCCACTTTTCTTCAAGCTGTAAGTAATTCTTCTTAACCCCTTGAGACCCAGAACGTAATTTCCATTGTAATTTGGGTACCATTAGACGATTTTAACGACTATAAGTAATATTTTATAGCTATGCCCTGTTTAGTATCCTTGTCCACTAGATCATTTGGTATATTCAGTACTTTTCGTAATTTCATGGCTAACAACAGATGATTTTTTATAGCCAAGGAAAGATCTGGGTCTCGAGGGGTCAAGCATGTTACACTTATGGTATATGAAATTGGTACTATTTGCAGTTGATTTAATAAGGAAAGCTGCTTCTAAACCCGCTAAACATGGGATCATCACACCTTGGCATACTTGGGTCATCTCCCAACACTGAAGTCTCAAAAACTGTGATAACATTTGGTACTTTAGAATCATACTCAGCTTTCACATTTGGCCTTCTCAAGTTGCTCTCTAGGATAAGTACATAACTCCAGTAAGTCTTGTGGGGGCAAAGCAAATTATTATGTCTGCCACTTGATCGCCTGTGCCTTGTAGATACTGAATATTGTAGGTCTTTAGGTAGGTAGGGTTATGCTGTAGTTAGGTATTTAGGTAGGGTTATGCTGTAGTTAGGTTTTTAGGTATAGTCTATTTTTTTAACAAGGCAAAAAATTCTGCCCCCTTGCTGCTAACTGACTGATATTTGATGCCAGGAGAAGGGAATACTACACTTCTTCTAAATTTCAGCTGTATTTTATCATAGTTAACCATAGTATCAGGTAAACACAGGCATCATTTTAAGCAGGAGAAAGGAATACTACACTTCTTCTTAATTTCAGCTGTATTTTATCATAGTTAACCATAGTATCAGGTAAACACAGGCATCATTTTAAGCAGGAGAAGGGAATACTACACTTCTTCTTAATTTCAGCTGTATTTTATCATAGTTAACCATATTATCAGGTAAACACAGGCATCATTTTAAGCAGGAGACCTTAAGATAGAATGGATTTTTTACCTTGTTAAAAAAAATAGACTATAGGTAGGGTTATGCTGTAGTTAGGTCTTTAGGTAGGGTTATGCTGTAGTTAGGTCTTAGGTAGTTAGGGTTATGCTACTATTTTCCTTTTAGGGTGATGGTCTTCCAGGTAGGTTTTGTACTTAACGTAAGGCAGATCTTTGAAATTGTTGCAGTGAAAATCCTCATTCATGTTGTATGCTCTGTATAGATTGGACTTCATGGTTTTCATGGTGTCTAAGGCCCGTACCGAGAGTCACGATGAAGAGCGAGCGACGATATTTTTCGGAACGAAGAGCAGAGACGACTGTCTGCCCACCGTCGTCGCTGCTCTTCGTAACGAAAAATATCCCTTTTATGGTACCCTTCCTCAGTGGGCGAAGGACGTCGCTCGCCCTTCTTCATGACTGTACGGGCCTAAGAAACTCGAGCTCTTCCATGTCTTGGCCAATGCTTAATGATAAACAATATGGTTCTCGTGCCATTGGATAACTTAATATCAAGACTCCATGCCGTTGTGGTTTGTGACCCTTTTATAAATGGCTTCACTTATTGATTAGGTCAAGTCATAACTCCTCCTTTAGGGCCCAAGCAGCAGCATTGACTACTTTTTCTTTGTGATGAATTAAACAGGACTGGACAAAGGGAGAACCAAAACCAATCACATCTTTGTTGTACACCATAGAACCAATCGTTGTTGTTTCTTGTAAGGTGATGTTACAGTGCCTTTAAATCTCAAGACAGAAAAGGGTCACCTATAATGCAGTGATACATTCTTACAGACTTTTTAACACTTATTGTGCATGTTTAGGTAATATTTTAAAGCGGGTCTGGTTTGATATTTAATTGTAGAATGGAGACAACCTTCCACGGCCTTATTGTTATCACGTGCTGTACCTGTTGTTGGTCGTCCTTCGTGGCTCGTGGGCGTGGCAACGACATCATTTAGCATCAAATAGAACTGCCTTACCTATCTCTTCTCTGGTTGTGGGAATCACTTGTACCTGTAGTTGCTCAGCTATTCTAAAATTAGGCCTCAAGTAGTTCAGCTGTTAGGAATATGCAGGCATTGTCGGTCAGTATTTCCCTCCTCCCAATGTCCACTGACTTACTGTTACTGAGTTCGGCTTGTGCCTCGATGACTCTGAAGGACTGAGTGTGAGTCCTTTACTTTCCTGGCCACTTCCAGGATGTCTCTGAGCCCTGTGCTGCTCTTGTTCCTATACTAAATATTATACTGTACAGTAAAACCTCGCGTATTCGGACACTCATTATTCGGACTTTGGCATTATTCGGACCTCTTTTTTTTGTTTATTTTTTATATATTTTTTTAGGGGTCGAAATTTCCCACGTTTTTTGTTTTTTTTTTGTTTATTTTTTTTTATAATACATATCCCCCCATTATTCTGATCCTTGCATTACTCGGACCACTCCTTGGCCCAATTAGTCCCAATATGAGAGGTTTTACAAGTGCAAGTTACAAGTGGTTTTTGCAAGTGTCATTGTTCATAGGCTTGAGTCCCAGGTACAACTGTTTGTTGGCTGGCGGGGAGGCAAGCCAGCGCCTGTAGGCTGGCGGGGAGGCAAGCCAGCGCCTGTAGGCTGGCGGGGAGGCAAGCCAGCGCCTGTAGGCTGGCGGGGAGGCAAGCCAGCGCCTGTAGGCTGGCGGGGAGGCAAGCCAGCGCCTGTAGGCTGGCCCGCTCCTCAATCAAGACACTGTAATCATGCAACTTGACATGGCTGTGATGAATGCATTCAAAATGCTCCTTATTTATCTCAAATTTTAGGAGGCATGATAAGAAAATTATAGTCGCCTTTAGCTCAAAAGCTGTTGTCTTGAAATATCCAAATCGTGTACGTCAAAGGCTGACTTCCCGCATGGAATTACTCAAACATGATATTTTAGATGTTCAATCATGTGCTTCCACCTCCTGATGCAGTGTGAGAGTGTCCTGTGGTGGGTGTCTGTGTGCCGGACAGTGCTGGGTGACTGGCTGCGGCTACCCAATGGCCGACACTTTGTCCCATCGGGAATATTTGTGACTACCCCCAAACCTTGTGTGTAATCTCTCCATGTAAGTGACGGTTCCTCTAGGAGGCGGTGAGCCCCGTGCCTGCGCCTGCGCCTGTGGCTGTGGCTGTGGGATGCCTGGCGGAGCATTCATTCTTGGTGGCAATTATTTCTTGCTCATATGCAGATTGCGTCTGTGGGTAATGAAGGCAGCTAGGTTATATGAGGAAGTGCAAATAACCTTTCAGTGTTTTGTATTGAAACAGTGGCATTAATAAGTTAAGGTAAAGGTTAGCGATCTCATTATTTACATTTATGCCTAAGACTACTACATGTTAGTGGCATCTGTCCTTTGCTTAGCATTATCTTTGTACCTGCAACAGCTGGCGGCCCAAAACTGTTTTGACCTTTGTTTTCCTCTGGCCTTTCAGCTACACTTGCTGAAGCAGATTAGACCTTGTGTGTATGTGCTGAGGGCAGGGCATTGCGTGCATGATGCTGTATTCCAGTGTTCCAAATTATTGCTGGAATTTCCTCATGTGAAAGTGTACTTATATAACCTGTATGCATGCAAGCTCCAGTATAGTGTGGCATGCAAGTTACAACACACTACATATTGTAAGTTACTTTTGGTATAGAATGATTTGATGTGTACTTAAGATCTGATCAGACTGTGATAAAAGGTAGCTTCTCCGTGCTTCGATACATTCCATTTGTGCCCCTTAAGAGGAAGTACATCAATCCATTCCACTCCCTGTGATAAAACATTGGCCTTGTAGTGGCATTCTGATATTCCTAAAATGTAAGAACAATCCCTATAGCAAAATCCCAATATAACATAAACTATAGTCTATTTTTTGTTATTAAGGTCAAAATGCAGTAAGGAAGCCACGCCCCCTGCCTGCCCTTCTATTCTACGGGGCAGCTGATTGGTGCATTCCTCGTATCATCACTACCAATCACAATATCTTCACTACTTAACAGCGGCGTGACCACTGGGTTAGACATCTTCACTACAGAGGGTGACAAAATCAAAAATCCCTCTGTAGTGAAGATTGCTCTCTCCAGTGGTCACGCCGTTGTTAAGTAGTGAAGATATTGTGATGGGTAGTGATGATACGAGGAATGCACCAATCAGCTGCCCCGTAGCATAGAAGGGCAGGCAGGGGGCGTGGCTTCCTGACTGCATTTTGACCATAATAACAAAAATAGACTATACATAGAATATAAGTGGCCTTAATATTTACTACAACATTATATGGACATTTCAAGTGCTTTTGTATGGGGACAGAATCCTTTGGTAGGCTGGTAAAGGTGAGCCAGACAGTTCTTTGTCCCGTCAACCTCGCCTTCCTCCCCGGGACAACTGAAGTCTTGTATTTTTCTACAAGTTTCTGAAGAGTTTTCAATAAAAGATTTTCTAGGAAGTGTGTTTTCTTGAACGTGAAGACAGGAAAACTGGGACTATTAACCCCTTGAGACCCAGAACGTAATTTCCATTGTAATTTTGACTTACCATTAGATATTTTTAATGAATATAAGCAATGTTTTTATAGATATGACCGGTTTAGTATCCTTGTCCACTAGTTCATTTGGTATATTTCGTCACTTTTCGTAATTTTATGGCTAACAACAGATCATTTTATATAGCAAAGGAAAGATTTGGGTGTGAAGGGGTTCATTGTGCTGGATTTGTAAAGAACGTTATGTCTGATAGTGCTATTTGATGTAGTGTGATCAGCTGCTATATTTGCAAGGAAGGTTTTTTGACAAGTTCTAAATTTACATATGGTTTTGTTTTTTAATGAAAGATTATTAAGACTGAGGTTAAAACATGATATAATGTAACCTACCGTAGATAACACTATAGTCGCCAGTCACTTGCCACTGCACTAATGTCGCCAGGCACAATATATTACGAATTTTAGCATCACTACAGACTTTTATGTGCCACTGAAGACATGTAGTGTGATGTACATAATATAAACTACTGTGCATGCGTCTTCAGTGGCACATGAAAGTCTAGTGATGCTAAAATTCGTAATATATTGTGCCTGGCGACATTAGTGCAGTGGCGAGTGACTGGCGACTATAGTGTTATCTACGGTAGTGTTATTGACATTGCTATTGATGATGGGATTGATAGTGTTATTGTGCCATGATATAATGCAGTATGATATTATGTAGTGTTTGTTAGAGAGGACAGTGAATCGATGGCCTGCTTGTGAAGATGAGAAGTGAGTGATATTATGTTATTGTAGACATTGCTATATAGTCTAGTCTACCTAGAAAGGAATATTAATATGGGACACTGGTGATGTGTTTCTTTGAATGGAGGAAAATATGATGGGGGGGGGGTGGGAATTATTGCAAAGAATGTGAGTAATGAAAAAAAAGGTTGATATGAACGGGTTAAGGAAAAAATATATGAATTTTTATATAAAAAAAAAATAAATATATATGTATATGAAAACTATGGTGCCTCCCATATTTACCTGTGTCCCCCCCCCCCCCCCCCCCCCCGAGTACCCCCCATATTTACCCATGCCTCCCTATTTACCTGTGCCCCCCATATTTACCTGTGCCCCCCCATATTACCTGTGCCCCCCGAGTGCCCCCCCCCCAGGATTACCTGTGCCCCCCCATATTTCCCTGTGCCTCCCCATATTTACCTGTGCCCCCCCATATTTACCTTGCCCCCCCATATTTACCCGTGCCCCTCCGAGTGACCCCCAATTTTCCTGTGTCCCCCCCATATTTACCTGTGTCCCCCGATATTTACCTGTGGCCCCCATATTTACCCGTGCCCCCCGAGTGCCCCCCATTTTTACCTGTGCCTCCCCCTATACCCCCCATATTTACCTGTGCCCCCCGAGTACCCCCACATTTTACCTGTGCCCCCCCGAGTACCCCCATATTTACCTGTGCCCCCCCGAGTACCCCACATATTTACCTGTGCCCCCCGAGTACCCCCCATTTTCCCCCCTTGTTCCGCCACTGTGCGCGCGTCTACCTTCAAAAAGTTAGTTATGCACGGGGAAGCAATGGTTTCTACCTTAATTACCATACATTTATTTGTCTTATATTGGAAACTAAAGATTACATTTGTTGCATCTTAATTTTGAGCATTTATAAGGAACATAAATAGGTGATGATTAGACAGTACAATAATGAATAACTTTTTAGAAGCATTTATATGTCGCGTGTTTAACCCCTTGAGGCCCAGAACGTAATATCCATTGTAATTTGGGTACCATTAGACGATTTTGAGTGGATATAAGTAATATTTTATAGATATGACCTGTTTAGTATCCTTGTCCACTAGTAATTTTGGTATATGCAGTCACTTATTGTAATTGTATGGCTCGACAAGACTGTTTTATATAGCAAAGGAAAGATCTGGCGTGAAGGGGTTAATGTAGGCGTGAGTTTAATTGTCAGTGTGCGCGCGATCGTGTTGTTGCGGTGACGTGATGGCTGTCTTGTGGTGCAAAGGTCATGTTGAGGTGCTATTATACGATGCACATGTAAGTCATTGATACTGTAAGTGACTATACAAGTTATGCACTTCGAAAAAAATGCACTGAACAAATGCACTTCGAAAAAAATGCCCTTCGAAAAAAATGCCCTATGAAAAAAATGCCCTTTGAAAAAAATGCCCTTTGAAAAAAATGCCCTTTGAAAAAAATGCCCTTTGAAAAAAATGCCCTTTGAAAAAAATGCCCTATGAAAAAAATGCCCTTTGAAAAAAATGCCCTTTGAAAAAAATGCACTTTGAAAAAAATGCACTTTGAAAAAATGCATTTTGATAAAATGCACTTCGAAGAAAATGCACTTTGAAACAAATGTACTTCGATAAAAAATGCTCTTCACAGAATGCCTCCCACACTGCCAGAAATAGTCAGTGATAAACTAGTGCGAGTGGTGATGAGTGAGGCGGAATATTAACCCAAATCCTGACAGCCTATTAATCGAAACTATGGCTGCTTGTACCGAGTCTGCTTCTGCTAGTACCGTCTTGAAGTGTGAATGTATATTGAACAAAATAGTGACGTTAACCACAAACCTTTCTAAGCGGCGTTGCAATAAATTATCGCGGAAGTTGTGTTGCGAGGCCGTACAGGTGTGTAGTGACAGGTGTGGTGTATGTGGTAAAGCGAGAGAGGCTAAGAGTGAGGTGTTAGCCCCCCAGTGTGTGTGTGTCTGACCTAAATAGCGAACGCGCAGTTCTCGTCCACTATAACGGCGTCAGCCCCGTACCGCCGCGGCCACGGGTACGGCGCGGGCCACAGTGATCCATAGAAGCTAATCTCGGGCACGCGGGACTCGAACCTAGGATCAGCGCATCAAGGTATACCCTGGGTACGTCTCTGTAGTATTCAGCGGGAGACACTTAGCGAAAACACGTCAAAATATTCCATTTACCGGCAATCAAACTATCATGTCATATTTCAGGAGAATATTACGCTGAAAGGCTAATATGGCTAATATGTATTATCGTCCCGCCTATATTTATCACTAACAATAGATTTAGTATCACTAATATGCCATAAATAAGGTATTTAAGGGTAAATATCACCTTATTTCCCATTAAATAAGTCTATATATCTTGGGTAAACAACAAACATGGCGGCCCAGTTGAGAATATACGAAAATACAAAAAAATAACGAAATACACCAATGGAAAGCTAATAAAATTGCGCTTCTATTGATACCCTTCATGATAAAAGTTGACTCGCAAAGTTTTAAATGGCAAAGAGTTAAGTGAATATTAAGTTCATGCATATTTCTTCATAGTCTCGTAATGGCATTTCTTTAGCGTGTTTTACTGTTTTTTATTTGATAATATTATAGAACAAACATTTACGAAGATTACAGTATATCATATATACTGATAAACCAGTCTATATGATAGTCCATAGACCACTATATCTCTTTGTCTGGCGCCCCGCGGGCCCCTGTGCAGCCCCGCAATTCAAAACATTGTCGCGTGAACAGTCCAGGTATACAGTGGTCTATGGTATAGGGCAATAATGTGGTGATGCTGATGATGATGATGATGGCGGTGGCGTGAGAGGCCCCTTGACGCGAGGTTGGAGTTGAGCATATTGGAACCCCGGGACCCTTACTGACGCCAGCTTGGATCTAGGCAGACACTGTAGTAGCCAATCAGCGTGAGCTTGGAGTTAGAAACACTAGTAGTGAAGATGTGTGTGATGATGAGTGTGTGCCAAAAAAGGATTTGTTCCTATTTGCTAACTCCAAACTGTTTGTAGGGAATTTTTATTATTAGGGACCTGCGTCAACTGGTGGGTATAGAAAGTCTAGGTCATGACTCCCAAGACTGAAGAGAAGCGTGTTACTGAAGAGACCCAGGAAGCCAAGGAAGCCAAGTGTGGGTGTTGCGCCGGCCTGAAGAAGGCGTTCAGGACCCTCGCCAAACTGTGCCGCAGGAAGTGCTGCGGCAACAGACGCCGCAAAGACGCCGTGGAAAGCGTCGAGGTGCTCGTGCTCAACGTCAAGACGGAGCAGCAGGGATCGCCCTCCCTGCCGGAGGAGCACTCCAACCACCACCAGGAGCACAGTGCGGAGGTTCTGTCCGAGCCCTGCCTGGTGGTGCCGCAGGAAACCTGCCTCTCTGAACCGCTCCTCGACGCCCCACAAAAGGCAGCGCTGGAGCC
>JACEEZ010009138.1:270000-277500 GCA_016584305.1 Chionoecetes opilio
TCTACCCTTTTTAGACGAGAGGGATGAGAAAGGGTACATTTGGGGTTTGAAAAGGGTATATTTAGGGTTGCAAAAGGGTATATTTGTAAGGGTAGCAGCATTTCATCACTATAAACACCCTTTTTCTACCCTTTTCCTACCCTTTTTTTCTAAGAGTGTACCGAGTCATGTGGGTATCTCGGGCAACGAACGCGTTGATTCTTTGGCGCGCTCGGCCACTATGTCCCAATGCCCCCGTTTCTCAAACTTGCCAGCCTCCGACTACTACCCTTCCTCTAAATCTTTCCTATTTGACCGCTGGCAATCCTCCTGGACCACTTTCTCTGCCAATAAACTTCGCCTGATCAAACCCTCTATCTCTCCATGGTCAAATCCTTACCACTCTAATAGACGTTGGGAGACTCGCTTACGCATAGGCCATACCAACCTCACACACTCCTATCTCATGTCACGCTCCTCCCCAACCCTCTGCACACCCTGTCAAGTTCCTCTCACTGTCCAACATGTCCTAATATCCTGCCCCCATCTTACTCCTGCCGTTTCCCAGTTCCTTCCCTCATTTGTCCTCCTTTTCCCGACCTCCCTGTCTTGCGGACATTCTCCCGGAATCCCCCTCCTTCTCCCGGGAAAATTAACCTCCTTCCTCCAACAAATCCACATCCTGCATCTGATCTAACCATCCTGCTGTGACATTCCGTTCTTTCCCCTTCCCTCACCGTTTCACTATTATTCTTAACCCTGACCCTTGATATGCTTTGCCATAGTGCCATATGACCTCTGATGGCTGGCACATTTGCATCTTTTTTGGCATTAAATCAATCAATCCAATAATATGATACTATAATATTTGTTTTGTCATCTTATGTAATGTGATCTCGAATGGCCATGGAACCAGGAAGCAATAAATGACAGTTCCCATTCTGACTCACATAACTCACTTTCACTACCGTCTCTATAGTCGCCACTGCACCAATGTCGCCAGGTGCCATATATTACGATTTTTAGCATCACTACAGACTTGTATGTGTCATTAAAGAGGCATGCACAGTAGTTTATATTATGTACCTGTCTTCAGTGGCACCTAACAGTCTGTAGTGATGCTATAATTCGTAATATTCGCCTGTAAAATACGCCTGGCGACATTAGTGCAGTGGCGACTATAGTTGTCGGTAGCATTGCCCTACTACTACTACTACTACTACTACTACTACTACTACTACTACTACTACTACTACTACTACTACTACTGCTACTACCAACAACAACAACAACACTTTTCCAACGCTGCGAACTCCTATCACGAATCGACCATTACACTACTACTACTACTACTACTACTACTACTACTACTACTACTACTACTACTACTACTACTACTACTACTACTACTACTACTGCTACTACCAACAACAACAACAACAACACTTTTCCAACGCTGCGAACTCCTATCACGAATCGACCATTACACTACTACTACTACTACTACCACCACAACAACAACGACAACAACAACAACCACAACAACAACAACAACAACAATGCCACTTTTCCAACAATGCGAACTCCTATCACGAATCTTACCACGAAACCTAAACGAAAACCGAGAATTTGTTCAAGAAAACACGAAAAAAGTGGACAGTCGTGTTTCTATTTTCCCACGGAACTGCATGCGCGCTGACTTACATTTCTTCTTTTTTTCCTTTTTTCTTTTCCTCTCAACCCTCGCGCCCCGCCCCATCTGGTTTTATCCCGCTTATATATACCATCGCAGCCCTGCCCCACCTCTGCCTTAGGGGATAACCAGCTTAAACCAGGGTGAATGGAAGCTAGTGGGTCAGTCAGTCTTCATCTGACATTCGTGGTGTGAGGACCAACCCAGCGGTGTGTGTGTGTGTGTGTGTGAGGCGCCAGTGACAGTAGTTTAGCGCGCTGACGCCTCCTATAAGAGCGGGTCCCAGCGGTATTATCAGTTTTTATGTGAAAGTTTAATGCGTTGGGTTAAGGTGTCTGGTCTGTGTGTGTGTGTGGTGTGCGTGTTATTTGCGTGCATGTGTGGTGTGTGTGTGTGTGTGTTAGCGTGTGACATTTGCGTGCATGTGTGTGTGTGTGTGTGTGTTAGCGTGTGACATTTGCGTGCGTGTGTGTGTGTATGTGTTAGCGTGTGTGTGATGTGTGTGTGTGTGTGTGTGGGGTGTGTTTGGTGTGTGTGTGTGTGTTAGCGTGGTGTGTGATGTGTGGTGTGTGTTGGTGTGTGTGTGTGTGTGTTAGCGCGTGTGTTATTTGCTATTTGCGTGCGTGCGTGTGTGTGTCTGTTAGCGTGTGTGTGTGTGTGTGTGTGTGTGTGTGTGTTAGCGTGTGTGTGTGTGTTAGCGTGTGTGTGTGTGTGTGTGTGTGTGTGTGTGTGTGTGTGTGTGTGTGTGTGTTAGCGTATAAGTAAGCAATTATTATACACGAATATACCCACACTTCACCTTTAACATAAGAACATAAGATAAGGAAGCTACAAGAGGCCGGGAGACCTACACGTGGTAGTTCCAGTGTGTATATTATTTTTTTGTCCTCCCCGGTAACTGGTTGATAAGTTATGCATTGATTATCATCTTGAAGAGCAGCGTGTGTGAACTGTGATTGCCAAACTAATAAGGGAGGGAAGGAGAAAGGAAGCAGGGTAGAACAAGAAGTGACGGATTCAAGCTGGAAAAGCGTAGATATAAAAAAGAAATATGAAAAAACTGGTTCACTAATAGGGTGGTAAATTATTGGAATGGACTCAGTAGACAGGTAGTTAGTGGGAGCTTTAAAAGGAGGCTGGATAATTTCATGGATGGGGATGAAAGGTGGATGTAGGTAGTGTTAAGTAACATAAACTACCACGTGTAGGTCTCACAGCCTCTTGTAGCTTCCTTATTTTCTTATGTTCTTAAGAAATAAGGAAAAACTGGTTCACAAATAGGGTGGTAAATTAATGGAATGGACTCAGTAGATAGGTAGTTAGTGGGAGCTTTAAAAGGAGGCTGGATAATTTCATGGATGGGGATGAAAGGTGGATGTAGGTAGTGATAAGTAACAGGAACTACCACGTGTAGGTCTCGGCCTCTTGTAGCTTCCTTATTTTCTTATGTTGTTATGTAATCATTGAAAGGCACAAGGAGTGAGAGGGAGGGTGAAGCAGAAACAGAGGGGGATAAGAGGGGGCAAAGGGAGGGGGGAGGGAACTTAGAGGAGGGGGATGGAACTTAGAATGGAGTAGGTAGTGTGTAATTAAAGGACAGGGACGTGAGGTCACCTTGTATTAAGAGGTAAAGTGGAGGGAGGAGACTGGTAAATAGTGGGAGTAGAAGGATTGGAAGGAACAGTGGACAGGTAGTGGAGGGAGGACTTAGAAGGAGGGTAGGGAGGGAAAATGATATAAGAGAAAGGGAAACCAGTGGTAGGGTCGGTTGAGGGCTAATTGATGTGGATGTAGTAGGGAACAATGGAAGGGAGGGAGGGAGGGAAGCTTAGAAAGGAGGAGGGAGGGAATATGATAAAGAGGGGAGCAGTGGAGGGAGGGGAGGGAGGGAATAGTGAAGGAGGGAGGGAGGGAACTTAGAAGGAGGGAGGGAGGGAACTTAGAAGGAGGGAGGGAGGGAATATGATAAAGAGGGGAACAGTGGAGGGAGGGGAGGGAGGGAATAGTGGAAGGAGGGAGGAGGGAACATTGGAAGGAGGGAGGGAGGGAACTTAGAAGGAGGGAGGGAGGGAATATGATAAGAGGAACAGTGGGAGGGAAAGTGAAGGGGGAGGGAGGGAATGGAAGGAGGGAGGGAGGGAACTTAGAAGGAGGGAGGGAGGGAATATGATAAAGAGGGGAACAGTGGAGGGAGGGGAGGGAGGGAATAGTGGAAGGAGGGAGGGAGGGAACATGGAAGGAGGGAGGGAGGGAGGAGGACACAGAACAACGGAGAAGTGAGTAAGGGGAAACAGAACACTCAACAGAACATTAGAAGGAGGAGAACAGAGGAAGGAGGGAGGGAGTGAGGTAACAGTTTAGTGAAGGAGGGAGGCAGGGAGGCAGGAAACAGAAGCGCAGGCCGAGACAGACAGACAGACAGGCGTAAAAAGTGACCTCATAATCACAGTGTGCTGGAGAACATTAATTCAATAGAGATATGAATTTGTCACATGGTGTTAGATGGTGTTTAAGTGGTGTTAGAATATGTTAGATGGTGTTAAATGGTGTTAAAGTGGTGTTAGAATATGTTAGATGGTATTAAATGGTGTTTAAGTGGTGTTAGAATATGTTAGATGGTGTTTAAGTGGTGTTAGAATATGTTAGATGGTATTAAATGGTGTTAGAGGATGTTTGAGTGGTGTTATAATATGTTAGATGGTGTTAAATGGTGTTAAAGGGGTGTTAGAATATGTTAGATGGTATTAAATGGTGTTAAAGTGGTGTTAGAATATGTTAGATGGTGTTAAATGGTGTTAAAGTTGTGTTAGAATGTTAGATGGTGTTAAATGGTGTTTAAGTGGTGTTAGAATATGTTAGATGGTGTTAAATGGTGTTAAAGTGGTCTTAGAATATGTTAGATGGTATTAAATGGTGTTAAAGTGGTGTTAGAATATGTTAGATGGTATTAAATGGTGTTAAAGTGGTGTTAGAATATGTTAGATGGTGTTAAATGGTGTTAAAGTGGTCTTAGAATATGTTAGATGGTGTTAAATGGTGTTAAAGTGGTGTTAGAATATGTTAGATGGTGTTAAATGGTGTTAAAGTGGTGTTAGAATATGTTAGATGGTGTTAAAGTGGTGTTATAATATGTTAGATGGTATTAAATGGTGTTAAAGTGGTGTTAGAATATGTTAGATGGTGTTAAATTGTATTAAAGTGGTGTTAGAATATGTTAGATGGTGTTAAATGGTGTTAAAGTGGTGTTATAATATGTTAGATGGTATTAAATGGTGTTAAAGTGGTGTTAGAATGTGTTAAATGGTGTTAAAGTGGTGTTAGAATATGTTAGATGGTATTAAATGGAGTTAAAGTGGTGTTATAATATGTTAGATGGTATTAAATGGTGTTAAAGTGGTGTTAGAATATGTTAGATGGTATTAAATGGCGTTAGATGATGTTTAAATGGTGTTAGAATATGTTAGATGGTATTAAATGGCGTTAGATGATGTTTGAGTGGTGTTAGGAAGGTATTAGATTGTGTTAGAATATGTTAGATGGTATTAGATGGTGTTAGATTTTTAATGTTAGGAAGTATACATGGTTGTTAGGTAGTAAAATGGTGTTAATGATTGTTTGGTAGTGTTAGAAATATAATGATTGTTTAGGTGTTTAATGCAGATGGTGTTAGGAAGTATCGTGTTAGTGTGTAAATATGGTATTAATTCTTAGGTAGTGTTTAGATTAGGTGTTATAAATTTTAATATGCTTAATGTGTAAATGGTGAGAGAGAGATTAGGATAGATATAGAGAGGGAGAGAGGAGAGATAGAGAGAGAGAGAGAGAGAGAGAGAGAGAGAAGAGAGAAGAGAGAGGAGAGAGAGAGAGAGAGAGAGAGAGAGAGAGAGAGAGAGAGAGAGAGAGAACACACGAATGCACATCACGATGACATTTACATTACACTTCAGAGTTAAATCAAGCCAAGGAAAATAATAGAATCTGTAAGCGTCTCAAAATGCAGTGTCGAGAAATGCAATATATGATTTTTCCATATTTTTTTATCTGCCAATGAGGTTAATGTGGTAAGAGAATAAGAATTATAGATAGTTTAGTTTAGATACGTGTGTGTGTGTGTGTGTTGTGTGTGTGTGTGTGTGTGTGTGTGTGACTGTGGTGTGTGTGTGTGTGTGTGTGGTGTGTGTGTGTGTTCCTTTCTCTTAATTAAGGTGATCTGACTAAAAACATTATTGCGTCATTAACCTTTCCATCCATGAGGAGAGAGAGAGAGGAGAGAGAGAGAGAGAGAGAGAGAGAGGAGAGGAGAGAGAAGAGAGAGGAGAGGAGAGAGAGAGAGAGAGAGAGAATGACAGAAAAAAATGAGATCGAAACCGAAATAAAGAAAGTTAAATGTTGCAATATGACACACCACACACACACACACACACACAACAAAACACACACACACCACACACACACACACACAACATAAGCACACACACTAGAGAATAAAAAAATATATCTTTCATTCCCTCGTCGAACTTCTTGATTGGAAAAAAAGTTAGGTTGACGTCATATCATATACCTCTTATAGCAGAGAGTCGACGACAGAGCCTCTCTAGGCGCAGCTCGATCTCGCAAGTAGCCTCGTACGAGCTATATAGCGCAGAGAGATTAGATCGCTCTCTCTCCGATCTCGCATCATCGACTCTCTCCTATCTCTCTACTTCCCCCCGAACCATTCAGAACAATAACTTTTATTCACAATTTAGTTACCATTTTGTGATAGAGAGATAGAGAGATAGACTCGAGACGAGATACTCTGATATCTATGCTTATAAGAGGCTGCGATCTAGAGAGAAGATGAGAGAGATATAAGAATCTATATCGAAGATATATCTAATCATTCAGACTTCCATAGCCCACTTACTTTTATTCAACAATTGAGTGTAACATTTGGTGAGAGAGAGAGAGAGAGAGAGAGCGAGAGAGAGAGAGAGAGAGAGAGAGAGAGAAGAGAGGGAGAGGAGATAGAGAGAGAGAGAGAAGAGTACTACCACAAATACAAACATCTACTCAATCAACAACAACAACAACAAAAACAGCAACACATAATCACAACAATTTTCTACCTAAACAAACAAGTCAGCGCTGATCATCCTATAAATAGAGAAATACCAACTTTTAAATCCCAGGACGAACAACAACAACAATAAAAAAAAAAACACATAACCACAACAACAATAAACGTACGTAAACAAACGAGGAAGCGCTGATCATCCTATAAATAGATAAATACCAACTTTTCATTCCCAGGACGAACAACGATCACCACTTTAACTTGGATCAAAACATTGTATATACTCGTTGTGTGAGTGTATGTAACTTCGTATCCAGAGCAGAGAGGAGAGACGGGTTGTTGCTCTTATATAAGGTTTTTTTTACCCCCTAGAGCGTTCAAGAGAGAAAGAGAGAGAGAGAGAGAGAGATAGAGAGAGAGAGAGAGAGGGGGTTGATGAAAGAGAAAGGAAGGGAGGTTGGAGGTATGGAGGTTTATGAGAGAAATCTTGAGGTTACGTCATGTGATTTGGAGTATTGAGGTATTTATTCTCTCTATTTATTCTCAGTCTCTCTCCTCTCTCCTCTCATCTCTCTCTCTCCTCTCTCGTCTCTCTTCGTCTCCACCTCTCACGCTCTCTCTCTCTCTCCCTCTCTCTCTCTCATCTCGCTCCCACTCTCCTCGCGTCTCTCCTCCTCTCCATAGCCTCTCCTCTCTCCTCCCCCCTACCCCATCTCCGTTCCCTTTCTCCCTCTCCTCTTCTCTCATTATTGAAGTAATTATTAATCTAGCA